>CM047426.1:90939992-91230430 GCA_026168455.1 Theocolax elegans | reverse complement strand
ATAAAATTAGCTAGCAACAATTTCTGTATCGTGAAAATTTTCGATCGTTGCTGAATCTCACTAGTTACTTGTATAATTCATCGGCACACCCATTGTATGTGTATAGAAGAAAAACAAATGTGTAAGAATAAGAAAATTTTATTTTTATTAATAAGGCAATTCGATAAGCTATTTTAATAAAAGCAAATTTAAATATTACAAACTGGGGAATAAAACATAAATCAATAAAAGTAGGTGAGCTAGGCCGGTTCTAACTCATAGGCCGGTTCTAACTCATAGGCCGGTTCTAACTCATAGGCCGGTTCTAACTCATAGGCCGGTTCTAACTCATAGGCCGGTTCTAACTCACAGGCCGGTTCTAACTCAAGCGTGTGTGTGTGTGTGTGTGTGTGGTGTGTGTGTGTGTGTGTGTGTGTAACCCCATTACGTTATATTGAGTATATGAGACTGTAGCGGTCATATATAGTAATCGATTAAATATTTGGACGCTTACACATGACTCATACACTTATCAATCAAATGTGGGTGTGTGTGTGTGTGTGTGTGTGTGTGTGTGTGTGTGTGTGCACGAGTGGCCATAATGAACTAATAAAGCTACACTCACTAATTTAACAGTGTAATCATCTACGCAGCACGCACCTAAAATTAAAATGAAAGATATAACTATAGCAATATTTGATCAAGTTAAAAATAATCATAATAATGAATAAATTTTGAATATATCTATATATAATCCTACCTTATTAAAAGTAACATCACCCATTATAATAATATCCGCTTCTGTGAATGCTTCAATAATCAATAATATCATCAGATATAATTGGTGCAAACATCAGTGAACCTTCGGGCATTTGTAATCCAACCCTTTTTGCTTGCGTTTCTCTGACTCTCCATATAGTTTCATGAATTTCAAAGTTATAATTACAGGGCAATCTGGTCATTGCTTCTTTTATCCAATATCTCTTGTAGTATTTTATTAACTCTTACGGGTGGTTTATAGATTTTTCTTACAGGTTTAGCTTTAACCACTATCATAGACTCCTCATTTTTCTTGTTTGTTTCCTCCAAATCACCACTTGAAATGTCATCTTTCTTATCTGTGACATTTCCTTGCAAATCATCTGTTTTGGACACACATTGTTTTCAATACTCGTTTTTACACTATTGCCAATAACATCATTATTTTTGTTGAATAAAACACTGGTATTCAAAGCTATTATTTTACTCTCACTCATTATTATTGTTATTTCTACACGGTTAAGTTGATTATTAATATGAACTATAGCTGGCAAAATATAAGCGAGCATTTTGCTTGATTCAATCTGTGCAATATGATTTACAGTGTTAAAATAAAAAAAAAAATGTAATCTACCATGACCATCTTGTTCATCGATAACAAATAATTTACTACCTAATACACTTGTTGTGCACCAAAACGCAATTGTTAGAACCTTGTATTCTAAAAAATGAGATAAAAAAAATTATTGTAAAAGAGGTATAACCAAACAAAATGCATGTCAACTGAGAGTACTGAGCTGATATAATATAGCGCCCTCTCGCAGCCACGTCTGAACTCTACCTGCCAATCGTTGGGACCTCCGTACGCGTTCTCTCACAGGATGGAAGGCATAGCTTCCTTTTCTATCACTCGCTTCTCTTATAGCTCTGTCTCTTATCTTTCTATTGACTATATATAGATATATAGATATATAGAAAGAACGAAAAGGGAAAAGACAAAAATCGGGAAAAGGAATTCAGCAAGCTATATCTTTGGCATCGATTTTCTTAATTATGCGTGAATGAATTCGGACGAAACTTGTTGTACAGTGAGGGTTAGCAATAAAGAAAGTAATGCGTGGCCAATAGCACAAATAAATAATGTTATATTGAAGTGGTTAAAAAGTAAAAATTTGGGGGGGCTAGTTAGCTGTATATAATGGCTCTCGCGCCTATACTTGCGTCAGGCGCTATCGCGCCTTTTGATTTTATGTTGAATAAATTTCTATTAGTGTTAAGAAGATGGCATATCTTTAAACGGAAATAACACATTCACGGTATATAATTTAACTCATTTAGATTTTCATATAGTTGCATGCGAAAAGTTAGTAATTTATCACGAACCTCACTGCGCGTTGAAAACAAATTAAAATATTACTTGAACGAGTGATGATGAATATGCATTTAATATTTATACACCTTTATTTGTATAGCAGGAACAAATGCCAGCGATGGTAAAGATTAATTTCGTTTGATTAGTAATTCGGATACTAATGACATATCTAAGTTCATTTACTTTTACATCAACTGACAATTAAGAAAAGCCAAAATCATTCTTCAATATCAATTGCGATTAACTGAACTATAAATAATTGCCCTTTAATTAAATTTCTCCAAACTCTCATATTTAAGAGAGAGAGAGAGAGAGAGAGAGAGAGAGAGAGAGAGAGAGAGAGAGAAAAGAGCGAAGTAAATTTCCCCAGAAGCTCGACTCGGTAAACAATAAAGCGTTGACGCGATATAAATTAACGAGCTGCCGCGTCTTGAAAGAAGAAACTGCGAACGTCGCGAAACCGAATCCCGATAAGACAAACTTCTCCTCTTCGTGAAATAAGAGTGCAACTGATTGCAATGATGACGATGAGTCGTAAATGCGAGCGTATTTATTAACACGGTATAATAATAGACCCACTATTCTATACGTATGTGTTGGTATACGATTACATTTCTAAGAGAAGATTTAAAATTTAATGCAATTTACGGTAGAATTTATAAATATTATTTTTTATTACTAAATCGATTGGAAAGAGTAATAGGTTTCTCGTAATTAAGATGCTTGGATTTTTTAGGTTTTACGCGCTCGGTGGTTGCAACACCATCATGTGATAAACATTTGCAAAATCGATAAAGTTGAAAGTTAACGAAGGAGTCGTGTTCATATCCTAAAATTAGTTTTCTGTACCGAACGAGATTTTCTATACAAACTTTGGTTGTAAATGTCTTAGAGCAATAAGTCTTGCTATATGAAGCTTGGATTTTACTTTTTTAGGTGTATAATTATTACATGCAATACAAATTTTATTTAATAAGGATCAATTTAAATCGATGCGTTTGATAATTTTTAAATTATCAATTAATATTAACTTAATTCTAAATAAAGACATATACCTTTTTGTAATTACTGCATAAAAAAGTTTTTCACAAAAGTTATGAATTAAAAAAATTATAGTGATTGGCCTATCTAAATTGAATGTCAACTTATACAAATAATAACATTTAAATTTTGAGGGTTCGGTTTTTTTAATAAAATATATGCTTCGTATAAAGTAGTTTATTAAAATATTGTTCGAAATAAGATTGTTAAATGGCCAATGACTGTCTACCTATTAATGCAACCTTCAAATGCAGTGTTTGGCCAAGTGAAATATTTGCTCGCAGTTCAAGATATTCATTATAAAAGTAAAGAAAAACATGAAATAAAAAATTCTTATCGTTTAAATACATTTAATCTCCTAGTAACAAATCAGCTAAATTGATAATGCATTATGTTTTGTGAAAAATGGCCAATCACTGTAGGATAGTACTCGTTCAAACGACATTAGGCAAATGACACACCATTTTAATAAAATAATCGATATAATTATTAATACTCGAAAGATATTTGTATAACTAAATAATTTTGTAAGAATAAATGAAAACTTAATTAAAAAATGTCATATGAATTTCAGGAGGAACTCGAAGTACTACGAGCGAAAGTAGATCGATTGGAACAAGAGCGCAATCACCTGAAACACGACAACGACAGACTCGAGGCCAAGGTAAGAGGAAAAGTGTTTCTATGAAAGATCATCGGTTCGCGTTTCTTATCCCTTTTTCCCCCCTTTATCAACTCAGACACACTCAAAGAAAGAGTTAGCAAAAGCGAGAGAGAAAGAGAGAATGAGAGTGAGAGAAAGAACGAATTCTATAAATTGAAAGAGAACGCCGGCAAGAAAGATAAGCCGCGCGAGTAATTATCGAAGGGGCGGTTTTGCTCGCGCGTGGGTTAATAAGGCCAATTAGGAGCGGCGCAAACAAGCCGCGACCTTGCTTTGGACAGCCTTCGGAACCCTTTAAAACCGATAGCCTTGGCTCTATTGTCCAAGAACGAAATCGCAGGGAATGTGAAGCTCGCGCGCGTGCCTGCGGGATCGCGTCGAGAAATGTCCCATTGTACGATCGATTTTTTCCCCTTTTTTTCTTCTTTTGCTTTTTAAATTCAATCTTCGGAGGGGAACCTTGTATGGACGTATCTTGGGTGTATACTCTTTTTCTCGTGAAACAATGCTGAAATTTTAGGCTTGCTAAGGGAAATTGTTTAAATATTCGATCCTATCGAGTTGACTTATTTTCAACGGAACTGTAAATGTTGGATTTCGTGTTTGAATTTGTTTGGTATACAAATTATAGAGAATGTAAATGGATTTGGATTAAATTTTTTTTATCCATGGACAGTTTTTAATTTATACTCGAAAGTTTAATCAATTTAACGTTTGTGTGTATTCCACGCGTGCACTTGTAAGCTTTGCTATTATATATGTCCGAGGCGAAAGTTAGCATCAACTTCAGAGCAATCAGTATTTGAAAATATTGTAGCAATTACGGTTAAATGCCAATTACTGCACAATCTATTACAATTAGTTCTTAATAAATGTTCTATTAGTAGTACATTAAATTTTGACTGTCTAATAAATAAGTTTCCTTTTTCACATTTTTTACTATCTGTAGTAATTAATGATTGAATCAAGAGTATAATTAATTATTCTATTGTATATTGTATATAGTCATTATTTTGTAAAACAATAACTTTATAATTAATTTCTATGATTGAATTGCTATTGTTTCAAACGTTAAATTACCTAATAACGTTTATATCAAAAACAAAAATGAGAAGTATCTTTAACGATATAACAATTTTTAAAAATTTTCCATTTTAACTATCCGTTATCGATACTAAACATTTTTGAAAAAACAAATACCTTAAACAACATTGACTTAACACAAAAAATGGGATTACGAGACAAGAAAAATAAAATAAGTAATATACCGACAGACGAAAAGTTCGTATAAAATTTTTAATTTTTACGTAGCCAATAATTACAAGATAGATCTGATACGCGTAAACGCAAAATCAAAGGCGTCGCGTTGCTTGAAGTTTGATCTCTCAGGAGCCAGAAACTTAATTACCGTAATCGCAAAGCTTTTAGCAAGCTATCTCGTCCAACTAATGCATCTACCTAGCTGATTGGAGTAAAACTATCACTTTCCTTCTTACACACGCCAGAGAATTAAACTCTCTAGCCCTAATTCATCGTGAGGGAAGGAGAAAGAGAAGATGATAAAAGCACGCCGTCCCTAATGGCGAATCGCTCATAAAGGCGGTGCATATATGCCCAGAATCTTTTTGCGTTGAAAGAGAGAGAGAGAGAGAGAAGACAAAGACAGCCGGCACGGCAATTTCCCGCAAATTGCTCAGGCGCCGCAATCAGCCCTCTGGCTGAAAAACCGGGTCGAAAAAACTATTTCAACGGGTTGAGCTACGGGGAGAAAGAGAAAGAGAGAGAGAGAGAGAGAAGGATTCGCCGCTAACGAGCCGGTAAATACGACTAATCCCTTGTCGACGGGGCGCAAAAGGTACACCGTACATACGACGACGACGACGATGACGACGATTACGATGACCTTGTATGTATGCATATCCAAGAGAGAAAGAGAGAGGGGCAGGTAGAGAGAGAGACTGTTCACTTTTTTTCTTGATTACCGAAGATGCAAAACGAGTTACGTTCGGCTACGGTGGATATGTATATTTATACACAACAACTTTTGCTTCACGTTGGCTTCATCGACTTTTCTTTTATCTTTCTTTATTCAAGATCTTTCCTCATCGACCTTGTCGGATTTGTTCTTTACGTTTTAATCGTTGCTCTATATCTAGTGACATTTTTCTTATGAGTATGCAAATTGAAGTTTATTGAATGGTGAAAATTAAGCCGGTATGTGCGCTAAGAGATTCTGATGGTTATTGTTAATAAAAAAAAATATTGAATCGGCAGTTTGCATTTAATGAACTTGTTACAAGTATTTCCCTGTATAAATATTCTGTGAAACTTAGTTATTGAATACATAAATATTGAAATATTTTACAATAAAACTTTCGCTTCTAATAGTTAATTATTCAAAAAAATTTGTAATACGTAATTGTTTTTTAAATTTAAATAATTGTTCTTAGACATATTAAACATTATAATAAAGAAATAGAAGATATTCATTAATTTTCTTACATCGTAAACGTTAATGTAAGTATATGAATAGAAAAACCTTAACACTAAGCGTTTTAAATAGTTCTAATACATTCAATACGAGATACATCGAGATAACGTAAAACGCATTCTCAACTCCGATGGTCTTGAGCGTGATAACGTTTGCGTGTGAGTGTGTATACACATAATACGTATACATCATTGCTTCGTCAAGATGGTAGAGGTGCGATATCGGCGGGCGGTCCACGCGTCATTAATCGATCATTAGAGTCAATCAACCACCGGCACAAGAAACGTTCGCTCGGACGCGCACTATTAATTTCGAAGATGTAGAAAGGCTCGTCGCAAAAAATACTTGCATCCAATTTCTTGCACCACCCGTGGACTTGTTACGTTTTTTGTTATATTTTATTACCCTTCGTCACTTCACTGCTAGAGGAACATTTTTTGAAGGGGGTCGAGTTGATGAGTTTGAGTTTGTTTCTTAACTAGTCCGTTACTCGATAAGATTATCTTAGACGTTGCTAGCGGTTTCTTTTTCTTCGATTGTTATTTAAACCTCAGATTAGTATATAGGTTTTATAATATATATATAGACGTAGATCAACTTTGCATCTTTAAAGTTTTGTGCTTTTAGATCATATTTACTTCTTTTTTAATTTTTTATAAATAATATTTTTTCTATAAATTTTTGAAAGATTTATTCGATACGTTATGAAACATTAATTTTTTGCTCTACCTAATATCTACATTGCATAAACTAGTTTATCATTAAACGTGTATAAAATCGAGTGAAATCAATACTTGAAGTGTACAATAATTATCTCAATTAGACTTTGATGTCAGGAAGTTAAAAAGAATGTTGCGGTTAGAATTTTTAAATACTTTCGGAATCAATTTACGAGTTTCTCTTTGATGTTTTTCTTTCCATGAGAAAAATTGTACGTTATTGGCATCATTTGAATATATGTAAGACACATCAAGAATCATTATCATGCCAACTTATCGTTATTATTTGTTATACGCATAGCGATTTCCCGCTTAGACGATTGTATACATATATACAATTTTTTTAAACACTACTTTTCAATTTCATGCAAATTTACTACTTCTGAGTCTTCCTAAAATAAAATATTTGAAGACGAGTTTATAATCGGAAGGACGAGTATTCAAAACCTCAAGACGACTCGATCAGCTGATCCGCGTACACTTACGTCAAATTAGCTCGAGGCGGTCAAAGCCACCCGCGGAAACGTCATAATCCCTGCAGTGGTATCTCTCTGGGAATCCAGGCGTTGTCCGCAACAGGCAATTGGGTTAAGTGCGGGCTCGGCCTGCTCGCCCCATGCCAACCATAACACGTGTATGCCTCTCACTCGCTCTTACATATGTGTGTGTATATATATATGCCTCTGTGTGTGTGTATATATATATGCCTCTGTGTGTGTGTGTGTGTGTGTGTGTGTGTGTGTGTGTGTGTGTGTATAGTTGACCAGAACCGCTCATAAAGCGCCGCTAGACAAAGGTGCCACTGACCTACATTCGAACTCGTAGCCAGGTGAAACTTTTACCTGCTCAAGATATATGTATGTGCATATGTATACAACTTCCGTCTTGGTTAATATACCTATATATACATCCACATATCTAACAAGCACGTGAAATTCTTTTAGATGCATACTATACATAGATATATCAATGATGATGATCTTCTCTTGATTTTCTGTTATATCTTGGATTCTGCAGTACTGAGCGATTCTTTTATCCTTTGTAGCCTTTTGATTTTGGCATTCTTCTTTATTTATTATTTTTAATTAAATTTTTTTCTAATTATGAATTAAAATTTGATAATTTATATAATGTGTGTACCACAATAAATACTAATATTAGATATATTATACGCTACATTTTCTTACAAACGCAATCAAGTAGGCAGTATGTCAATTATTTTTTTATAAACAGTCGATTTTATAGTACTTAATTCCCCACTTAACTCGATGCAAATTTTAAACAGTGATTTGTATGTAGGTGTATGCATTTAAAAATTAATTAATTACGGTCTTAATTTTATATTATCAAAGTGATTAAAAATGTAAACGATAAGACAAGTAATGTTTTATTAAGTGGCAACGACCAAGCACTGAGTTTGATTGTACGACTTTCGGAGTGCGGTTACTCTTATTGAATATTGTCGTTGGTAAACGGTATCAATACGACGCGTTTTGACTTCAGATGAGCCAGAGTATAAATTCGTTTATACTTTCTAATTGTATACATCCGTACTTTGCAAGTATTTTTTATATACACAAGATTATGTTCGTAGATTAGTTGACTGTTGAATTGTGCACTGATAAGTAATTAGCGGTGTATATATTTTTTCCAATAAATTTATTAGTTAATTTTATTCAATTTCTTTTACCTTATGCTTGAAAAATAAAGTTCAAAAAATATATATAGCAACGCTTAAATTATTTAAAAAATTATACGAATGTAGCAGTGTTCTTTAGAATTTAAAATATAGCACGCAATAAAAATTAAATTTAATAAGATTATCGAACGAATCGATTCAATGTAGATGATATATAATTTTTCTCGTTCGTATTATTTTTTATATTCAATTGAAACATCGTTTGTATTAAAGCGTTTGTATTGAATCAAAGAAAAAAAACCGCCTAGAATTTCGTTCACGCACCAAAGAATTTAACGCGCGTATAAATGAATACGTAAGCACGATTCTTCCGAGCAAAATGTATTTTATTTTTTTCTACCACCCGCACTGTATATCTTCTATGTACCAAGTGAAATGGTAAGAAGCTATACGTTTTCTCTATGGCATTAAACCAACATGATGTTACAAAAAAAAGGGAAAGCCTGCGTATATGCAAAGTGAATGTAGAATCTAGAAAAAGGGGTCGAAAATTTGAAGAACGCGATGATGCATTAAGTTAAATATCTACATGTATGTATTCAAGTCTACGATTGTTCTTAAAAAAGTTTGAAACAATTATAGGATGAATGCACCAGTGAACGACCGCGTCAGAATTTAAGCGACGACTGCATTTAAATTCAATGCTATTTGTTTTGAACGTTGTAAATTAGTGGTTCTTAAACGTTGTCCACTCAAAATGTAAGGAAATTATTATTTATTTTCCGGTAAAATTCTTGGCATAGATTTATATTCAATTTTATTAAATTAATGTTTTTGAAGATTTATACCACGCGCAGCATCGTCATTCGAAAGTTAAAGTTTTAAATAAATTTAATCATAAATTAATCTTACAGTTCTCGGAAGACTATTTTTAATAATTTGCAAAATCTGATTGCTTTGTATATTCGAAATGATCGGACAACTCGCAAATAGTATGCACGCCACATCCAGATTTACCATACGCGTAATTGTTGCGAGAATTTCACTCAGCGGGACGCGCGCATCTCGTGGGAAAGCCGTAAGATAATTAGGAGCTATACTCCAAGAGATCTCGTTAGGATTATAGTAAGATTACTTACCGCCCTCGCAACCGCGAAGCCAAAGAAATGCGCTCGAGACTCGTCCGAATATGTTTCAATTGTCAGTTACGCAATGTGAATTGCGAAGAAGCACGAGGTTGAGCTTTTTAGTTCGTATTACGTGTTCAGTGAAGCGACGATTGCGGAAATTACTTGCGATAGGAAGTACGTCGCTCTTCGTACAATATCTTGTTGTTGTATAGAAAATTCATTAAGGTTGCGTATCTATTATAACATTTTATTTCCATTTACAGTTGTAAATTTCAATAGATTTTACTCATTACCTCGTTTTCCAATAATTGTAGTACGTAGAATGTAGGGTAGATCACGTGGATCTGGGAAATGAAAATTAAAATATTTGAAACATTAATAATTTTCTGTTTCATGCGTTTTACGAGCACATGGTTTTTATGTGTCGTAAAATTGTTTACTCGTTTACATTTTACCGGCTATATTTTTTGACAGCTTCTATATTTATTTAAAAAAGATCAGTTATTTCAATTTTTTTAATCTATACGTATTTTTTTATTACACACATCTTTTAAAGTTCTTTCTTTAAGTATATGAGTATTAATTATATAAATATATTATTAGTTACTGATGTTCACGCAGATTCAACGAAATATTTCATTACAAAGTAACCTAACCAGATTACGTAAGAAATTAAAATTCATTCTCTATATTGTATTGTTAAGTTAACAATAGGCGATACAATTTTAACATTATAATCTTATAACGCAAGCTTATTAACGGAAGAAGCGTGTTACGCGGTAGTTGGGAGTTTCTTCTATTATTATTAGTATTTTTCAAGTTAAACGTGTTTTTTTCGCCTCGGTGATTCTAACATTTGATGTTTTGTTACGCGAATGAGTTCATTGTGCGGGTGTACGTTTTTGCGGATTGGCTAGAGGGAGGGTGATGCACCGATTGTCAGATCTATTTTAACGGTTAACTTCAGTCTCCTTCAATGAAAAATCTGAGGAATGCGTTATTTCAAGCAAACTTGCGGTGACATCAAAAAAACTCTCTTTTTATTTTAAATTTTTATATTTCTTCCGTTGGTATTTAGTATAAATTACACAATGAGTTTTCCTTTGAAGAGTACTCCGTTACTGTTATTTTAGTCGAATTTTTTTTTACAGTTGCACAAATTTTTAGAAGAAAATATTTAACGTATTTTCCTTTTAGAAACAATACGTTTAGCGAGATTATATATATTTTAAAGAAGCATCAGTCAATTTCAATCTGTAAGAAGTTAAAATAATACCAATGATTTAACGAGGGCATTAAGTTCCAATCGATAAACATTAACAGTTGTTCAGTTAAATAAAGTAATGACAGAACAGTTTTATAGTGGCAATAAAATTTAATGAGTCAAATAAAGTTGAAGTAAATGTTCCGAGATGATGCGCAATGGTTTCCCGTGTAACTATAATAGTCTCACCTGATTTATTTTAGATTAAATAAAGATGGTGTCTTCATTAGCTCTATTTTTAACGTCACACGGTCTTCTCGTGTTTTCTCGAATTTGAACATTTTCACCGGTGGCCAGAAAGTAGTCAGTCATCAACGCTCTTTTGAAAAATATGTTTTTAATGACAGTTTTTTTTTTTAATATATTTTGCGAATACGTAAATGTACCCACGTATTTGTATTATTCGTATTTGATATTTGCGCCAGAAATTTCCTGTATAAAATGAAACACTATAATCGTGACAGTATAAACTATAATTATTAATAGCTTGAAACATTTTTATCGTTAAAATACACAAAAGTATATTATTGGAAAATATAAACCATTAGAAGTATGTTGACGCAAACCCAACTATTTTTACGTATGATCCAAGTCCTGCAAATTTGAGCAAGCGCGATATGTAATTTTCAAAAAGTACGAAATGTAATTATAGTACGCGGTAAACGATTTCACGAATCATTGTCACATTGCGTTCCGAATTATTTCTCGGAATATAGTAATAGGCAAGTATCTTAAAAAATGACAGTTATCCGGTCTCGATTCTTTCCACGTGCAAGTGGGCCACTTTTTGCATTCGATGTATGTTATATGCCTTCGTATATATCTAACCGCCTATATCCCGTTGTTTCCAACTTTTTTTTACTTCTTTCTTCGTTTAATTACTTTTTCTTTAACGAACTTCATTAGTCACGACAAGTTTTGGATGAATAACATATTGTACATAGGAAAACGTATGTAAATATCGGTATTATGTTTATTCACTTTTTTTTCATTTACGATAATTAGATGGTGAATAATATTTTCTGAATTTTTATAGAACAATATTAGTGCCTAGTCTCATTTTGGCAAGTTTAAAATGACGTTTTAACTAAAAATATCTGGCTTTGATCAATTTCTCTCTACGGATTATTTGAACGGTCATCTTAAATTTCCACTGGTAATAAACAAATCGTTATTCACCTATGCTATTCTAAATTCAATAATAACTGTGTGCTTGGAACCGAAACTTTGTAGAAATTCGTATAAATTATGGGTGATGTTATATAATGCAACTGCTGTTTACATTATATTGAAATTTTAATTTTCAAAATAATTATTTTAAAAAAAGAATACTAAATTTTTTTAACATAAGGAAAAAAAAGGTAAATTATGAACTTACGCAAATTAAGTAAAAAATCTTCCGTGTAGTTGGAACAATTTAAAAGACCCGTATAAGAATCCTCTTATTATCAAATAACAAAAGGTGCAATAAATTCAGATCCGACAGATTTGTTAGTTTACAGTTTCCTACAAAGGAATCGAAGTCGCGTTTCCCAACGGAAGCTGGTCGACTCGCTGGCCACACTCCAAGAGCCGACCCCGCGCTCCTCTTCTCAGAATAAACCCGAGGTGGGCACCTCCGATGCGCGTAGTGAAACCGCAGTCGCGGCGAGGCTCTTCCTCGTTTCGGGTGTCGTTGATCTTATGCAATCACCGCTCTGTCCTCTTTTCGATGCGATTGACAGGTGACGCGGTACTGTGAAACTTTAACGACGATTCGAAAGTAAAAGAAAATTTAGTTGTTTACCGGGAAATATTAGGTATTTCTTGTGTGTAAAAGTTTCATCTGATCGAAGTGAATCGACAAGTGTGATGTAGCAATGAATCTAGTGATGTAGGAGTATATATGTCTAAGACCCCGGAACCCTGCGATACCCGAACCATGTAATAACGAACGAGAAACGAATTAATCGACATGTCAAACCACAACTTCTGAATATATTGTAACTAAAGGCAAGAAAGATGCCACTGGCACCGACAACGTAT
The DNA here is from genome assembly GCA_026168455.1 of Theocolax elegans. Taxonomy (NCBI): domain Eukaryota; kingdom Metazoa; phylum Arthropoda; class Insecta; order Hymenoptera; family Cerocephalidae; genus Theocolax; species Theocolax elegans. The sequence continues at coordinate 91,217,347 of CM047426.1, read as the reverse complement.
TGCGAGCCGATATCCAGCCGCACACTCAACACGGACAGCACTAGCAGTATATACCAAGATGATCTACCTTCGCTTTCATCGTTGAGTTCGTTCACCAATCGACGACCACCGTTACCACCAGCTACTACTACTTTTCAACCACGCGCGTTATCCAAGATTGCGGTGATCCGACCAAATTCAACGACTTTGGTGTCGCGTTCACCCTCGCCCGCAAGCTCATATTCCTCTAGATTACCACTGCATTTGCGATCATCTTCTATAAGTTCGCTTCAAGATGGAAAATCACCAACCCCACGTAGGATGTACCCACAAGAGGCGAATACCGACACGGATCTCGATGAATTGTCGAGTAAAGAACAAGCACCCGTTGTCTTCGATGCTAGTCTCAATTTCGTCTTGGGGATTCAAAAGCAAAAAGTTCGTCAGTCGTTTCGACCTACCGCTTCGCATCTCGAACCTCAAACTGCATCCTCGTATTTGTCCTCGAAGATATCCAACTTTTTACAACGAACTGATCACATTATGGACGAATGGAAAAGAATTGGACGAGGCGGTGGTAAAGATGATAATAGTTTGACTTGCGAATCGCCGGATGGAAAGAGGAGGAACGTCCCTAGGAGCAAAAGTGCAACTAACATCATGATCAAAGGATACCAGTACTTCAGATCGAACAGCTTGGCAAAGAGTCCGTCGAGACCTGTTTCTCGATTATCCGAAGATGACCGCACTTTGTCGCAGTGCGACGAGGAGGTAGTTCAAGAGGATTGCACGTTTTGTTTTATTCTATTTATTTTTCGATACACTGTTCGATATGAGATTTTTGTGCGATTGACTTTATTTTCTTTGTCTTTTGACTTTGCGTGATATTAGTAGTTATTATTATTAAATAATTTACCTTGAAAATATTGCTTTGGATTGTTAATTATTTTTTTTATCATTTACTTTTAATTGCTATACAATAAAGATAATGTTTTCTGTACTCTTTTAATCTGACATATAGCTCAATACATATTTTTATAACAATAAACGTTCAACCCATCTTTTCCTATTTTTATTGCATAGTTGTTAAATTTATTATTCATATTTTTAGTGGTAAAAGGTTAATAAATTTTTTACACCTAAAAATATAAATAAATGTAAACTTTAATTTAAAGTATCATGTAAAAGCAAACTATAAAAAGTATAAAGATAAATAATAAAATGTCTGAAGATTATGTGTGGCATATAACTAATAATACTAATTTAACAAAATAATCGAATTTATTATAAAACTGGAGCAATTAAAAAGAAAAAACATATTGTGCTTGATTAAATTCTAATACAATTGACAATGTAACGCGCCTAGTGTGCTTTATTATGTATAACAAACGTTTGCGACGACTAATTCGAATAACATTATAACAACCCGATTATTTGTAAATGAGAGGTTGATTATACTCGTATACATTACAAGCTCTGCTTAAACTTGGCCTTAGAAAGTCTTATTTGTATGGAATATATTACTATTAATGAACTATTTAAAATAGAATTCGTTCTAAATATGTTAAATATGAATACAGGTGAACAACAAGATTTAAACACAATTACATCACACGTTTGTAACTTATTTAAAAAGAAACATTTTTTTACACTCGTTGAGAATAAGTAAACATCCGTTGCTAAAAATCTTACTACAAAAGAAATTTGCAGTTATGTAGGTGACAGATCAGAAAATAATACACGTAATATAATCTATTATTTACAATGGCATTTTTTGTTATTCTTATCTAACAACTTTATCATTTAAGTAGGTCATATTTACTTAAATTTACAGTTTGTGACTCATTTTTCCACGTGTTGAAACGATTGAATTTAAAATAAATTGAGTTAATTTTTTATTGCATACTACATTTTATTTATACTCATCTTGCTTCGATTCGTATATAGTGCTTTAAAATCATGTGCTCATATATTGCCAACACACCTTATTATTAAACATTGATTTTGCTTTTATTTATATTGTACGTAACGATGATTATTTTTAAAAACGTTTACATAAAACACGTAACTAAAATAAAACACGCAATATTTATAAACACTGAATCAATTAATAATAAGAGTCGATGAACAATCCTAATTCCAACATCGTATCGTAATGACGCAAAATACCAAGACCATAGGTCATCCATTCAAAAGCGTAGAGACGTGGCTAACTGGTCAATTAACAATCGATTAATAATCCGTGTAACGTTTGATTGCAGCTAAGCGAAATGACGGCCGACTTTGCGGAGGAACACTCGACGTCGACTCTTGCTGCTGAACGAATCGACGCAGAGCAATCGGAGCGTTTACGTTTAGAACGCGAACTTCAAGATGTGAGCGAAGCTAATAAGAACCTCCAACAACAAGCCGAAAGGCTTGAAATGGAATTGCTTTACGCACGAGCTGCCGATCTGAATGGTTTAGCTTCTGACGCGGAAGACGGCGAAGACGGGGGTGTTTACAAACAGAGGTATCAACACGCGATGCGCGAACTCGAGTTTACCAAGCGCAAAATGGCTCAACAACACGAAGACGATCTCGAACAACTGGTCGGGCTTAAGAAGCAGCTTGAGAAAAAGGTGAGTCAACGATATATATCATTTGACATTTTTTTTAAATTAGAAATAGTCTACTAAAATATAAGTTATTACCTTTACTTTTTGTAATTTTTTAAGTAAAGTGCGTCCGACAGTTCTTGTTTGACCTACATAAAATATATAAGTGCAATAATGCGAGTAAATCAGTTTTTTTGGTCAAATTTAGTAATCAACGTCATTTAAAAAATTAAAAATAAATTCACGTAGAAGTACATAGGTATTAACATTTCATTACGAATTCATGCATAAAAAATTAGATAATGAAGAAAAAATTACCCGTAATGTTTTAAATCTTACATGTTATAGTATGCATATTGGAAATTTGAAAAGTATACAACAACATAATCTCATAACAATTATAAAATTTTAATTTATAATACGAAATTATGAGATTAAAGATAGACAATTAGATTGTATAATAAAATTCTTTAAATTTTGTTTTAAGCTAACAAAAATATCATTCTCCAACCATAAATTAATTGGCGCGTACTAACTAATATGCTTCATCACTTTACTTTCATTTTATTAGACTTCTACCCAACGAAACATATAAAATAAAAAATGTCGAGTAACACATAATAGAAGATAACAAATCAATCTTTTCGCAACGCGTAACGTATCAAGACATTTAAAGACCGTCTATTATAATAAAATTGAATTAGCCATTATACCAACGTAACAACATTATTTAAACGATTAATCAAATGAAAGACATAGTCATTACTCGGTCTGTTCATCGAACCGAAAAATTAGCCAAACAAAGAATTTCACTCTCTCGATCTATATATAATCCACGCGAATTAATATTATAATTTAATTAACCACTGACAGTTTGACGTGTCATACTGTACACACGGAAAACCCAAGCTTAAACGTAAATTTTCTGTTTACATAGCTGGCCGACGCATACGAGGAAGTTGAGGAGCAACGACAAGTTGTTGGTCAATGGAAACGACGCGTACAAAAGCTTAATGGTGAGATGCACGATTTAAGGTTACTTTTGGAAGAACAAACCGCAAGGAACAATTTACTCGAGAAGAAGCAACGGAAGTAAGTTCTAACGCTCTTTTATATACGTGATAAAGAGATACACTGTTTTCCATCCTTTCTTTCCCACGGTTTATGTGATTTTACGGATTAGTACCGTATTATTATAATTTTTTTTATTTCGGGATTAACTACTCCGAAAGATAAAATTCATCTTTTTTTTGCTTTTTATTATTTCTGTTATTGTTTGATTTATTATTTCTTTTGAAGTTGAATAGATGTGGATTATTTGTTGTGTACTCATTTTCGTGATGTTTGATTTGTAGGTTCGATTCGGAAACACAAAATCTAATGGACGATTTGAGGCAAGAGAAAACGCAACGCGAGAGACTTGCACGCGAAAAGGAAATTGCTATCGCTGAGAAATTCGCTATCGAACAAACGTTGAGTGTAAGTATTTCGATGGATTTATGTGTTATTTTTATTGTATTTCTATCAAACTATTGAATCATAAAGTTTCTTTCAAACGTTTCAATAGAATTGCAACCCTTTTTTATATACAGTAAATAACAAAGTATCCGATTATAACTGAAAAAGTAAATTAAATAATATGTAATACGAGAAATTTGTTTAAATGTTGGTTCGTATTATAATGATAAAAGTTATCTATAGGAAGTCAATTTTAGAGAATCCTGAATCTTTTGATAAATTGTTAAACTCTTGCTAGAAGTTTGAATCTGAATCTACTGGACTTACCAGATCCGCCCGAAAACTCGGTATAAGCCTGACATGCGGTCTAGGAAAATCCGATACGTTAGATTTTAGTGTATGATTCTAGGCAAACTTTCAAAGCAATAAATTTGAACGGGTTAAAACTTTGGGTAACCATTTAAAACAGTTGAATAACTATATTTTATTTCTTTTTTCAGGATGCGAAATTGGAAATCGAATTAAAAGAAGAGCGTTTAAATACACTCACGCAAGAACTCGAGGAATTAACTTTCGGTGGTAAAACAGAAGAAGAAGTAGCTCAGCTTAAAAAGGCTAAACATGAGTTGGAAAAAAAAGCTAAAGATCAAGAGGAAGAACTCGATGATTTGGCTGGTCAAGTTCAATTGCTTGAGCAAGCAAAATTACGTCTTGAGATGAGCATTGAACAACAACGTAAAGAAATGCGAAAAGAGATGCAGCAACGTGATGAAGAACTTGAAGAAGTTCGTGGTAGTGCTATGAAGAAGGTAAAGGCTCTCGAAGCTCAACTCGAAAACGAACACGAAGAACGTACTATTGTATTAAGAGAAAAGCACGAGCTTGAACGTAGACTCGTCGCACTCGAAGATCAAGATAGGACTGATCGTGCTGCTGAAGCTGAGACTACTCAAAGGTATATATGACAACATGCAAAATTTATTAGAAACTGATCTGTAATCAAAATTAATTATTATATAGTATATCATTTGCGCTTTTGTAATAATAACAAAAAATTCCGTTATATAATTTTTAATTGTTTTCTACAATAGTGAGTTATTGAACAACTAAAAATGATAAAGGTTTTTTTAAACTTTTGTAAGCATATGTTAAATACTATATATTATTTTTTAGACTGAAACGGGACTTGAAGAGGACTCGAGCATTATTAAGGGATGCTCAAACGATGCTGGAACGTTCTAAGTGCGATGCAACAGGCAAGGCAGCCTTACGCCATTTGAAAAACCAATTAGAAGATGCAGAATGTGCTCGTGCAGTCGCTGTTAAAGCTAAGCAAGCGCTTGAGCAAGATCTGAGCGAGACGCAGGCTGCTCTCGAAGAAGCTTCGCGAATGCGTTCCGAGGCTGAAGATCGCGCTAATGCATCTAATCGAGAGCGCGCTGAACTGCTTTCACAACTTGAAGAGAACGAGGAAGAGCTTGCCGAGGTAATTTTTTATTGTTTATTATTTACAGACGATTTTAATATTATACTGCATTTTTTTGTGCCTTTAAGCATTTTTAATATTGACATATTAAATCAGTGAAGTTGTTTATATTATTGTTTTAAATTTATTTCTTTGAATAACTTATGATGTAATATATTATTTCGTAGGTACTGAAGAAATACCGAACTGCAGTTCAACAAGTAGCTGCTGAGCAAGCGCAATTACAAGAAGCGCAAGTACAGATTGCAACGTTAGAGTCCGAGAAATCTTCGTTGAAAGATCAACTTTCAGAATTAAGTCAACGACTCGAATCGGTAGAACAACTTGGTGACCCGACAGCCAATAGTCTCGCGACGAGGCGCCTTGAGTTCCGTACCAAAGAACTCGAGAGTAAACTTGAACTTGAACAAACTACAAGGGCACGTCTGGAGGTAACGCATTATTTTATTAAAAATAAACATATACAACGTATAATACTTTATTAAACAAAGGCGTTAAATCCCTAATATTGTTTATAATAATAAAGATACAAATAGCTTCTTGAATCTAATTTAACTGTGAATATATTGCAGACTCAAATTGCAAGATTGAAAGAGAATGTAGAAAAGCTACAATCGGAAACAGCGCTCCTACGTACAAAGGAGCAATCGGCTCAAGATGCAGCACGAAGATTGCAACGATCGCTTCGCGAGGCACGCGAAGAAGCAGCTTCGTCTTCAGCGCGAGAGCAGGAGGCGACGCGGGCACGTCGGGACCTGGAGAAAGCACTGGAGGCAGCCGAGGCTGAGACCAAGGTAGTTAAAGACGATTTGAGATTAGCATTGCAGAGGATCGACGATCTGCAAAGTGCTATTCAAGGCGAACTCGACCTCGACTGCAGTGAGGAGGCTACCAGTGATAACAGCGACAGGTAAATTTTTTTAAAGTCAATTGTTATATTCATTAATTCAAAGTTAATTCATTTAAATTCTACGTTTAACAACAATTTTTCTTTTTTTAGTGACTGATCTATGCCACTAACGGACTATGAGTCCGAGGATGAAAAAAACGGCGAGTAACGGCTGAAGCGATGAAATTTCTGGGAGCATGAAGGAGAATAACGAACTCCAAGGAATTGACTGAAAATCAAAGCATTCCGCGTTAAAGAAATACGCGGATCTGCAGCGTTCATAAATCTTTAGCCTTAATTTTTAATTACTTATATGCGAGAGCGCATACATCTCTCTCTTTAAGTGTAATAATTGACGAGAGGCGATCGCTCGATATTTAGTGATATATCGTAGCTCGCTTACTCGTTACATGTTAGCATTTCTATCAAAGCCATGAAAAGCCTATAACGGAGACAAGGTGCATTTTGTACTACCGATTGAACGAAGATCAACGATTTAAAACACTTTGGTGCTAGCGCTCTTTTTTTGTTGAATGGAATGTCGTCGTTTTTCAAAGTCGGCCCTCCAAAGTCTTCCATATAAAGGAAATTCATATGAGAGCGCAAACGTGCAATCAGGTCTTACCTCCGTTGTGCTACGGCAATAATACACTTTAACAATTTTAAGGAGACACAGAATGCGAATTATTAAAAACACCATCTCAATACCTTTACATTTTTAAACTCTCAAGTAATAATAACTCTGTTAGATGTTTTTATTTCTCCCCTTTTCTTTTAATAAGTTTCACAAAACAATGTCATTTATAATTTGTAAGATATAAGAGCTTTTTTTAATTTTCAAACGGTCTGTTCTGAGTCGCCTTATTATAACGAAAGAGTAATTACGAATGAAATAAAGCAATTGAGTGACAATTTAAACGAATTAGAAGCAAGGTCATAAAAATATTACGCTTTGTTACAGGAAGAAGGCAAGTTTATCATGTATACACGTGATGAGATGGTTTCATACCTGTCATTCGGGATCGTTTTAGATGTACGTGTTTATTTTATGTATAAAGGAATTATAAAGACTCTATGTTAGTTGTTCACTCGACTTATAAGAAAAAAAACTATGTAACTTATTGCTTTGTAAAATGCAGAACCTATTTAATTAAATTGACATTTTCATCTTTTGCTCAAATCCTTGTACCATTAACACCTAACTTCCAAAGTTATCCAAAAGTATATTTTATATTTTTCTGTGTTTAATAAAAAAAATGTAGCGAAAATATGTAAAATTTGATTATTACTTTCTTATTACAAATTATTATTCATTTATGGCGTAAATGTATGCATGAGTTTTCCAAGTAATTGCCGAATGCAAAACGTGAAAGTGCTTATAAACCATAATGCGTAATTGGAAATCGTTTTATTTCCTGCTAGCTCTAATTATATTTTAAAAGTGAATTAAAAAATTGTTGGACGAATTCAATATTGTAGATATCGTTATAAAAGAATTGAGATTTTCTTAAAAAGCAATGCTCAAGCAGTTTTCCATTGCAACGAGCTGGTAAGTAGTAATTTGTGAGCTCTTAGCTGAAACACGATACCATTCTATCTTCTGCTTCGGCCGTTTCTATTATTTACCAGGTGAAACGTGGAGCTCTCAACGCTACTCGGGTGCCTTTTAAATTCACTTTGCCTCGAGAACTTCAGATTAATGCTCTGACTAAGAAAAGTACGTGGAGAGAAAGAGGAAGAAGACGAATCTGCTAATTAGATATTACTGTGCTGTGGAAGATTATAATGAAAATTGTCTTTTTGTTTGTTATGCAGATTATTGTACTCTGGAATCTTAATTCTATATTTTATTGTTTCAATTAAATGCCGTGTATTAATAAAGACGTCCTTAATTTTGTAAGCATTTCCTCAATTAAATTAAATTTAATAAAGCGCAATTAAATTTTTTAATTTAATGAAAATGGTATTATATCAAATGGGAGTCAATTATACAAAACTGATGAATTAAAATTTAGTAGATAAATTTGTAAATAAAGTGTATTAAGAAATCATAAGAAAATTATTCAGTTTACTTGGATTGCTTCTCAATAGGCTATTCAATCTATTAACATAGATAAATTTCACTTACGAGTAAATTTTGAAATCTTAAGCTCGTCTTTTTATGTTTTTTATATCCACGGTAGCCTTATTAAAGTAGGTCAGCCATAATTATCACAACACTTTACTGTGAAGCAGTTATGTATAGTATTGACTGTTCAATAGTAAATGATATAATTGCAGTGATTGTGACTTCGATATTCAATAAAATTTACAGTTGAAAATCGAATTACCAATTAAAATAAAATTGAATTATTAGTCAATTTACAATATAACGTGATTTTATTAATTATTTAATAGATCTAATATATAATAATTTAATACATATAATGATATGAAAAAGATTTTATGTATAAAGAGCAGATCAATTATTTCATTGTCTAGCAGCTAACCGACATTTCTAATCAAGAGAAATTTGATGTTACTGAGTAATTCAAGAGTTCGCATTTCGAATTTCAGATGACGAATACTATCGAAAGTCCATATGATCGGTTTTATTCTGCACCTATTCGCTAAGCTCTGACGGTCGATTTTCTGTCAAAGGGAGTTACGAACGTTTCCAAATTAGTTCGTAGAACACCGTGTGGTCAATCTGAGAGAACAAAATTTACGTTTGAATTCGAACCACTAAAACTTTATTTAAATAGAATTTTTGCTTCTTAAACATGTATTTAGCAAATATAATTTTTAGAAAAATATATTATCACAACTATCTACTTTTTAATTTGTGAAAATTAAATAACTATTGAGAAATTATGATTTCATTGATATTTGTAGGCATATTATATTAATTAGTAATAAAATATATGGTGAGTTTATCATTCTTCGAGTTTACTAATTTTTTATTTGGTCTAAAAACATTATCTTAATTTTAAAACAACGTATTTAATATTTGAAAAAATTGTGTCGCAGTATTAATACAATAACTTTGTTCCTATTTGAATAGAGAAAATTTATATATTATTTATTTTTGCTCTCCATTAGTATAACCTTTCAAATAAAAGATAATGGTTATATTTTTTCCAAATTCTAAAAAAAAGCGTATTCAGCCTACACAAAATCCAAATAAAACACCATACAAACGAACTTGAAAGCTAACAAATTCCAATAAACAAAATTTACAGGTATTCAAGCGTAAACTCTGAAAGTTGATTTAAAAACCTTTGTCAATTGTCTCCATGCACATCCGCAAACCGATGAAACCGTAGTTACGAAATAAAAAGAACTGACCATTCTTTTTTAAACAAAAGGTATACTCAAACGATCCTCGAATTGTTTAATCCTTAGTTACGTACGTCAACGAATTTATGCGTGATTTTGGTGGTCGAAGCTGATAGAGATAGTAATAGAGATAGAGATAGAGAGAGGGAAGAGGAAATAACCAGTGTCAGATTTTACGGGACTTTATCGCGAGATGCAGATTAATGGGTATGGCTCGTCAAAATTTGCACGTGTCAATATTGGGCCAGGTCAACGAAAATAGACTAGCTTTACGTGCAATTGGACGTAATAGGTAGAGTGTGAAATTATTCGATGCGTCGAGGTAAATGTACTTTGCTGCGCGTACACTACGAGGTTCACTAGTTCGATTAGTTAGGGATTATAGCTAAATTTTATGATTTTAATGAATGGCTTTCGCTTCTCGCTACCTTGTTTCACCTGGATTTCCACGTTGGTTCCTCCATCGTCTATACAGCCGCCTGTCGATCAATTACTCTCTATATCGAAACGTATAGAGAAAAATATTCGCGATCACAGGGATTTTCGACTATTCTCGTTGATCAAAGCGTATATCGTGTTTGCTTTAAACAAAGTAATCATTAACACCTGTGTATTTTTATTTGATTGCATGCATGTACATATTTTTAATATTTTGGTCTGTTATACAGGATTAACACTTCTTAAATATTTTGCGCGCAGTTTCAACTAGATATTACGTAACTATACTTTGACAATTTATTTTAGTTTTTTGCAATCAATTATAAATTCTGACTGTACATCCCATTCTATGACGAATGTCATAAACATATTTATTTTTAGCTATGAAACTTACACTGAAGAATGTGTATTTTGAAAATTAAATCGCAAATATAAAGAAGTTACAGGTAGTATAAAAATCTTTACGACGAACGATAATATTTAAGCAAATGTAAAACTCCTAAATTTCTTTTATCGCATTAGTTGTTTGGATTTAAACGTCTCGGCGTGTCAGTTAAGTAGACAAAAATAATAGTAAACGGAATAGATCGATAATATCAAATCGCTACGTATATAACATTATCACCAATGACTCGACGTTCATATTTTAAGTTGCTCCATTACTGTGGTATTTTTAGAAAGATAAAGTTGTTTAGGAATTTCTTTACAATATTTATCTATCGCGCGTATAAACAGTTATACATGTTATACTAATGGAAATAAACTAATGTTCTATATATTTATAGAAAACATAGCATCACCAATGAATTAACTGCACAATTATATTTTTTAAATTAATCTATATACCTAAGTTTTTTAAATGTACATATACACGTACTTTACAAAATCGAATCGATAGTAATGCTTATCCATTTTGATTAAATATATAAATAATTATAAGGATTTAGAATACTCAGACTTGTAATGAAAAGTAAGTTTAAAAACTTTTCTTAAAAAAGTAAATAAGTAAACACGAGGAGACGTGCGTATTCATGGAATTAATGGTAGATCGGATAACGTTTGATAAATTACTGTTACTAATTACAAGAGGTGAATAGAGTTAGATGAGCAGAGGAAAAGGGACTGTGTCACTCGAAAGTTTATGCCTCGAAAGCTGTTAAACGCGACTCTAAACCTATACCTATACGTGGATGTGTATATGTGTGTATGGTACAATTGTTTCGCACGCTTAGTACATACACCCTGCTTGACCGCGAATTGCCTCGGGTTAGATTGTCAAAACTGGCGTGTTATTGTTTTCAACAACTTTTACGAGATAAAGTTTGCCATCCTACTGCTCGTCCTGCACAACAAATACCGCACACACGTGAAACCCCCGTATATATATACCCATTTACAAGCTCTCTTGTTTTTTATTTCAAAAGTTCAGGCTCACGGATACGACAGAGACCAACTTCCATTTTGGATATCGCGCTAACAAACATTTTATTTTTTCATTTGGCGTTTTTATATCTGTAAGAATCAGTGCTAATCGGATGAATATTGTGTTTATTGTGGGAGAATATACTGATTATTATTCAAAGTTAAAATAACATTTTATTTCTTTATTTTTACGAAATTCTATAGTAATAATGCACAAAATTTATTTAAATATTGATATCATTTACATTTTTTTAGCGTAAATGAAAATTGTTATTAATTTTTAGAAAGAAAAAATTGTTACCACGGTATAAAGACGTTCTCGAATATACAAGTAAATACGTGTTTCGTGTGAAATATTATATATATTTACATTCACTGTATATACGCTGTATATTTTCATTCGGACGTAAGAATAAACTCAAGGTGTACATATAAGTCTCACGCGCGAAACTTGAAAAAGCTTATGTAAAAATGTAAATACAGTTTCATACATATATCGTATATATAAATATGTATTTTTTTCACCGTGATTTATAAATAATTTACAAATATTCAGCGCGAATTTAAACGTATTCAAAGTATAAATCATATAGCTAAGTTAATTTTACTCGGCAATTGATTTTTATATAGGTAATACTCGTATTTTGTTTTTTTTTTTACTTTACACTTGATTTGCCGAAATTTTCATTTAGTCAGCGCATCGCGTTACCGATAATTTGATTCCCATTCGGATTTCAAATCTATATATACACACATAGGCGCAGAAAAGTGCAGATATGGCAAAGTAATCACGGCTCCATTACAAATCATCCGTGCATATAATGAAAGCCCAGCTGCCGAGGCATCTACGAAAATTATTCCGAATTGAATATATACCGCAATTGCATAATACACGTTGATGCGCCGCTTCTCGTACCGACTGCTCCATAAACATTCCGACCTGGTTCATATAAGGTTTATAATTACGCGCCCATTATTATTTCTACGTTTATGAGGTATGGTAATATATTTATATATATTTATATTTCATCAATCGTGTTTGGGTAGTTTTTTTAAATCCAATTATTATTTATTATATCATTGTTTAATTCCATCGATTTTTTATGATTATTGATGTTGATATATACAGAATATGCATATAGATTAATTTTGTTTTAATTTTATTACTATACTAAAATTGTAATAATAAATTTTTCAACTGTTTTATGCGATTAATTAGTATTATATAATGTGAATACTATGATTTGAGGACATTCACCAGTAGATCAAGTTTCTTAGAATTTCGGCCAAACTTAACAATTTGTTAATCCGATGCAAGTTTATTTTTGCTTGAAATATTGGCATGCACGGTGCATTAAAATTTTGAAATACGCAGTTTCAAATTTCAATATTGTCAGTGTGAAGCCTTATTGCAAGTTTTAATATAGGCACACTAAAAATTAAAAAATACGTGATTTACTACGTTGTTTCAACAATTTATGTTATACCAATACATAGAAATAAATACGTTGTGTTTAATGTCAAATAATTATCGATTTAATTGATATTTTTAACAGCTAATAGTGCAACGAATAGTTTCAAAAATATTATATTTAAATATCACTGTACTAAAGATCATGCTGTTAATTTTTTCTATATACCTAAACGTTTACCGAAGTAACAAGTGGTTGTGAAAAAAATAGACCATGACGCTGCGCGTACCATTCATCATTGCTGTTTACAACCGTAAACAAATTGACTGCGTAATTCATTGGGTGTGCGATAATCGATCCTCACTTTTGAATAGACAAAATATCGGTTTCCTCCTTTTACAAAATGTATACAAAAAGAGTTGATGTGAAAATCGTCAAAATGTATACAAAGATAATGTAAAAAAGTTTAATATAAAATAATGAAAGGAACACTTATACAATTTCTGCAATTTTTTCAATTCAATCATCTTAATTTTTAATTCAGCTAAAACCTATTTAGTCTAAAATCAACAAGTCATATTCCATAATGTGCAAACAATTAAAGTATTTAGTAATTCACGAAATTTTTTTTCTCCTCCTATAGTTGCTTAACAATTAATAGATCAGTCTTGTTTCTTATAGTTGATCGATGCATCGCCATCGAGAAGGACGACTTTCGAAGACGCATCGATTCGTCAAATGTCAAGCCACGGGGCAGCCGTTCCATATAACTCAATGACCACCGGCGCTCAATACGACAAGAAAAAAAAGGGAGAAAGACGTATAGTAGCGTCACGAGTCTCTCCCAGGAAGTAGCTTTTTTTTTATTTTCAACGTCTACCCACGCGGTGGCCAAACGATTAGAGTTATATGCGTCGCGCGCTTTTTTTTTAGTCCAACATGTGGTGTCGCTTGGATTTCTTTTCGACGATCTTATATTTATCTACATTCGTATACACACACAGTATGAGATTTTCTTTCGATTCGAATTTCTCTTTCGATGAATGAAAATTCATAAACGGTCGAATCATTTTAGAATCGCGTTACTACGAATTAAATATTATTTACTATATATAGAATTAACTCGCAGTCTAATTACAATAACTGTATCAGCGTTTACAATTCGAATACACTAACAATTATAATTAAAATTATATTTAAATTGCCTATGTACGGTCATTATCACTTTGTAAATAAATACTGCATTATATATACGTATACGTTATTTTATGGATTTGTAAATTCCAATTAAACCATTAATGTAATTCTTAATGACATTATGCGATAATATATAATTAAAATGCAGGGAATTGTGTAATATACGCGCACCAAAAATATATGTGTATATATTTATGAATCAATGCAAATTGTATCTCACCAACATGAATACGTTGATATACCTATCTGTAACAATCAATGATTAATTAATTGATTAAATTATAATTAATCATTGATTATAATGCTATTAATGCTTTGATAATAATCTATCGTCCATATGTCTATCGCGTAAATGTCGAGATGAGCTGCAAATCAGTTCCATTCTCTGCATTGAAATATGATTCTCTCTCACTATATATATAAGCACATGCAGATTGTACTAATACAGCGAAAATTTCATTTGTCTCAGCAGAACGAAATAGCAAACTTTGGTTAATCACTTTTATCGTCACTTTGGCGTTCTATAAATACGTTGAAAATTTTAACACGCAGCTGCTGTGTTCGTAGTCTCGAAATATCGTGGTATTAATGTTAATGATTAATATATAATAAAAATAAAAATTAATTATAACGATATATCGTAACTAGAGATCAATTATAATGAAAATTCAATTGAATAAGAAAGTTCTCGTTTTCCAATTGACGTATTAAGCAGTTTCTAGCATCAAATGAAATTGCTTTATATAGTCGATTATACTGACCATCACGTGTGTAGACGATGGTACTCTTACGCGTCTACCTATATATATGTATATATCGCTACGCTATACTGCCGCGTACAGTTTGCTTCGTGTATGGAATGGGAGGCCTTCACTTTGGAACATGGCAGAGCCAAAGTTTGGAACTTTGAGTATATAAGCAGAAGCACCAGAGAATACTTATGACAATGAAAATTGGTTGGATGCTAATTTTCTATATTGTTTCCCCAGTCATTAAAATAATTATCTTGCCTTACATCTGTACACACGAAAATTGAATAATCAGATATGGTTCTTAAAAAAATAATATATATGTATTCTATTATGTTAAAGTTATAATTTTGAAACACATCACATTGCGTGTGCGAAAGTTTCCATTGGATTATTATTTCAATTTAAAGAGCAAAACTTTTGTTGAATTTCAATGATAATGCGGAGTAATGTAAAATTTATTTTAAAATTGAGTAAATATTTTCTCGGGTCCTCGAAATTATTTTTATAACTTTTAATGTAGCGTTTGATAAGGCAAAATATTAAAACATTAATATAAATTTAAACTACTGAGTGGTGATTTCGATAAGTTGTTTAAAGAAACTAAATATTACAATAATAAAAATTAATTTAGACTCTAAATTAATATTTGTCGCAGGAAAATAGATAGAAAAAGGAAAGATGTATAAGTTCTTTGGAACATATGGAAGCAATATGTTCTTACTGTAGTACATTTGAATGTATTTCCAATAAGTATTTTTGTCGTCTTCAAATTCAATCCGAAACATACCTTAATACAATGTCGTTTCTTTGAAATAAAATAATTCAATTACATTAAAAAATATTACAGTTACACTTTTATTTTTCACAATTATTATTTTATTTTTCAAACTAGATCAACTATTATATTAAACTATTTATTCTTTAAAAATTAATGTATATTACACTGTTTGGTTTATCATCTACATAAAATATGTTATACAAACCTATAAATAAACAGAATCAGAATATAGATTATAAAGTCATTATCCACATATGATTAATACACCGCGGAGAGAAAAATATTAGTAAAGTTTAATAAACTTTCATTAATACGGTAACAGACTGTCAAAATGCAAAAAATTACCGAACTTTCACTAAAAATAAATAGATTTTTATTAAAAATTAATAGAGAGTTCAGTAATATTTAATAAAAGATTCAGTAATTTTTAGTAATTTTGGCAATATGCTACCGCGTTATTGAAATTTTAGTAAAATTTACTGAAACTTTACTCTTCGTGTAAACAAAAAGAAAATGATTGAGAGAATCGATCATCATCCCATAGTTGAATCCTGGTGAAACAATATAATCATCCAGCAGACCTTGACAAAACCAGTTCGCGTGAAGCTTTCTAAGCGAGGAGAAGAAAATAAAAAATGAATACGGAGGAACAAGAAGCAACTGGAGACGTTGCATCCTGCCAATGCGAATTTACCGTTTATAAGTCCAGCAATTAGTCGCTAACGAGATTAAGGCCAATTGAACCTAATACCTCTGGACGGTTTGGGTCGATCCGCGAGTCGGTTCAAAATGAAAAAAAAAGAAAAAATCGGTATGCTTATCGGTACGAGCTA
This sequence comes from Theocolax elegans, assembly GCA_026168455.1. Classification (NCBI taxonomy): domain Eukaryota; kingdom Metazoa; phylum Arthropoda; class Insecta; order Hymenoptera; family Cerocephalidae; genus Theocolax; species Theocolax elegans. The sequence continues at coordinate 91,200,788 of CM047426.1, read as the reverse complement.
GAGGAAAGTCTCATCGGCACCTCGCGCAGTAGCAGTGACTCCGCTGACGCTCGTTCAAAACGTTTGAGTTTTCATCTATTAGACAGACGTTCGCGATAGCATATATTGCATTAATTTTTCGAATTCTAATACGTGTGTATATATATATATTCAGTTTAAAACGTAATGATAGATAAAAGTAAAAAAATTACGCGCGCGTGGATGTAAACGTAAAGAACAAATAGATCGTGATGAGTTAGAATGTTTTGGTGATGTTAATGTACTGAATGGAATTTGGAAAGAAGAGTTTCGTTGAACCTGAACAAACGTATACGAGCTGTTCGGCGATTACTTATCAACGCGCGTGAAAGTTTTACTGCTTTTCAAGGTAAAACGTGATGTTGAGTCTTCGTCGTAATGCGCACGAGCTGTAGAACGAGATAATTCGAAGTTTGCGATACTCCAATTTGATAGACGAAACAAAAAATATATAGAGTGTTAATACATCCATCTGGATTTTCAATACATTTTACACACAAGTCCAATAATTGTAACATTTTCGTTAACAAGAAATTATTCAATATTTGTAAATCGTACGTTATGCTAGTGTAATGTCCTTTACGTTTCTTCGTTACATTAAAAAATCTCAATAATTAACTATTTAATGAACTCTCATTACACATCGGTGTAATTTAAATTACTTAACAATTATCCGCTGTCGAAATATTTTACTTTCGTTTTTTCTGCTAATTATTAACGAAAGAAGTACGCGAGTTATAAGCGCATTCTATAAAGTTTTAAGATCAACGCGGCAAATTTAACGCAGACGTGTTATTATTTACTGATTATATCAATTACTACAGACTACGATTACTAAACATTATTGCCGAACGTGAGAGATAAGATTAATCATTTATTTTTTTTTCAATACAAGTCGCGTGAATATCTACTCATGACACATTTATATACACACAAGTATCTAATTCATGAACTTGAGAAGTATTTCGCTGCTTACTGGTTTAATTTTTAGAAAACTTTGTTAATAGAAAATTGGATTTTATTTGGATTTTCTTTAAGAATGAGATATTAATAGTTCTAATTGTTAATGTTTAATCAATTTTTAACAGGACATTAATTACTGAAACTCTCGGCACTATATGATATTTTTTTAATATTAGAGATTATGATAAGTGATTTAAAAAATTTTTTTTATAAATAATTATATTTATTTGAAAATATCCATATTTGAAATTATACATGCAGATTTTTTCTAAAGTATTTTTTCGAAGTTGAAGTAAACTTTATTGTTGTGTGTAATAGTGTTACCGATAACTAATTATCAATGAACCATTGATACAACGCGTAACTTCAGACTGTGACTGATAGCTTTGTATTTGCACGCATTTTTTATAATATTTTATTCCATTACATATTTGTATACATATATGTATAATTTAAAGCAATTTTAAATGCATACAATGTAAACTTTAAATGAATTGTTAATTTACAATTCATTAATAGTTTTATATATTTTTAAATTTTAGTTTATACTTCTGTATCAATATGTCAATTAGTTCTCGCTAAATTTTTACCAAATTATTTTGTGTTTTAATACAAAATTAAATCAGGGTATATTGAACAAACATAAATTGCTACATATATGTAAATTAAACAATAAATCGCCTTATACGTATAGCGACAATTACTCGTACGTATAGAACATCCTATTAATCAGCTAGTGATCTAATCGAACCAATTTAACGATTCAATTACAATGTTGGTTATATACCATAAAGAATAGATCCCTCATAGGTATTGAATTGATCAAACGGTAATTATTTCGTAACTCCCCTAATACAATAACCATTATACATCGAGACAATTCATCTTACGTATAGACAAAATCGGGTTGGCCCTCAACGTAGCGTGTTCAAAACACACGTAAGCGAATCCCCTAAAATAGGTGAGCGAATGTACGAATGAAAAAAATTTTTCAAATCAAAATTGAAAGCGTGATCGGATCGCTTAAAATCCCAGTTATAAGTGAATTAACGTATATAGTAGCGGTTGGTTAAAAATGTTTGCCGGAGCGCGCCGAGTCTCGCGTATACTCCTCCAGACTTTAGTCGTCGTTCCCTTTCCCCCGCAGTGGGGAGGTCAAAAGTGGCACGCGCGCGCGCTCGGAAACTCAAAAAACGTCGCGTTTCCCGCGTGCGCACTGCGGAGGTGGCGAGAGGACGCATGCGCCACGGAAACACCGCGCACGAACGAACGAGGAGAAGAAAGACCGAGGTATACCCACACAGGCCTCTCGGTTGTCCAAAGGAAGAGGAGGAAGAGGCGGAGGAGGGAGAGAGGGTGGGAGGGAGAGGAGGTGGAAGGTAGAGGGGAGGGGAGGGGTTTCCCCCCCGGAAAAACACACAAAACTGGCATGCCGCTCATTAGCCATCGGCCAAGTGCTCCGAAGTGTTAGAGTGGTTGCGTCCGCTCTCCTCCTCCGCGTACATCCTCTCTGGCCAGCTAGATTGAGTGTGTGAGTGTGTGTGTGTGTGTGTGTGCGGCTGCGGGTGTGTGCGGTGGGTGCGTGGGGTGTCTGCGTGGGTGCGTGCATGCTGGGTCTACTCGAGGGGTGTCGACGGTGACTCGAGGGTGTCTCGACTAACCATAGGAGGATGACCGCAGGGGCGAGCGACGCTTTGGTAAGGCATATAAACTCTCTACACCTATATGCCCATCGATTCGCGCCTCCCTCCTCGTTTGTACTGCACATGTGCGCCGTTTGCATGCGCGCCGGTTTAACTCGCCACGCGCTTTTCCGATTGATCTTCTTCCACCTTACTTTACATTTTCTTTTACGATCCTCGCTCTATTATTTCTCGTTCAAACCGACGTTCTCACGCGGTTTAATACACATCCTCGGATTCCCATAACCGTGCGGTACCCCGCGTTTTCTGCGCGTGCGTTTATTAGCTCTTACGGGCCATTTGTTTGGAGTTTAATGACGGGGAGGCCAATTATGCAATGCATACCTAAATTTAGTTGTTACACTTTTAGTCGTAACCGTTAGAGTTTGTTTTCTCGAATGGAATCTCGAAAGGAAAATATATTTTATGGGTTTGATTATAGGATATACAGATGTTTTTAACGGGGATCTACTAATGCTCCACCGACAATTTTAGGTATGTCTAGGTTTTCTGAGATACGTGTCTCATTTAATTATAGCCGGTCGTATAATACGGTTAAATGGAACGAAAATGTTTACCGAGACAGTGGGTATGCTTTAGAGACACGTGCTTATAACACCGATTCCTAATCCTATTTATTTTCTTTTATTTATAATCATGGAAATTAACAATATTAATTTATTTCGTTTTTTTGTACGCTCTTACTAAATGTATTAATTAACTTTGTAGTGTACACTATTATATTTAAGTATTTGTACGATACCTCAAATTTAAGTAAATGTACGAAAGTTTAAGTTTTAAATAACAAAAGTTACATGCTTGCTATTAATAATATACAGTTTTACAAAATTGTTACAACTACACGAGTGATGCGCACGTATATTTTGTTTATATTATATAATTAATCTAAAACTGTGGAATAACGTTATTCCAAATTTCGTGATTATTATTAATGAATTGTACATTTTTAAATACAAGGTATGGTATATTATTTTCTAAACGACAAACTAATAATATACATATAATATGAAAATTATATGTTTCGAAAATAATATTGACTAAAATCTTACATTTGAATAATTAAATAATGCTAAAAATGAATTTAAATCATTTTACTTCAAATGTGATTTTCACACAAATAAAATGTTGATAAGACATCGTAGATATATAATTATCTTACGATAAGTAATGTATAATTATCTTAAAAAATTACAAAATTTACCGCAGAATTCAACCGAAATTCTTTAATAAAATCTTGATTTTTGATTATGTAATATTGTAAATTTACTTAGTATATTATATTACGCATCTTGTTATAATTTAGTGTAAGAAAATGAAATAAAATAATAAAGACGTATCAAAATTGCGTGTGGAAACTGAAGCTCGTAGCAACTGGTTTCGTTTGTGGTTTATTTCCCATGAGAAAGTCGTATTGGTTACTATACGCATGGAGCTTTATAAAAGCAGATATCAAACTGCACTTTTGTATTTCTGAGTCAAAGGTTGAACGAAACTATGTTACATTATCTCTAATCTTTTATAATTCCGAATATATTATTTAAAATAAAACACTTGTAGAAAAGTAATTGTTACAGTTCCTACGCTAATTAGTGTATTTATTCGTGGTAATATGAGTATGAAATTTTAATAAATTAAACTTTAACAAAGCATATTGATGTTATACATTTCTTATAGTCTTTATATATATAAATTGATTGCGTTATCTCTGCATTTTATAGTTAAACGGAGTGAAGGAGGCGCCGAAAATCCAAGAGATGGAAGGCGCTAAGTCGCAGCCCAAACGTCAACGAACTCAATGGAAACAATGGGCTGCGTGTATATCTGGTAAATTAAAACTAATATTTATCTATTTCACTTAGCTAGAATAATATGTTGCGCAAAAATATAAGTTAAAAGTTTACTTTCATTTATCCATCTGTTTATAGCATTTTCCTTTAAATATAGAATTAACATTAGAATTATTTCACCCTAATGTTGCGTTAAGAAAATTTAATTGATCATCGCTGATTAAAAGTTGATATCAAACACTGAATTTTTAACGCGCTAAGAATAAAAAGAAGTCAACGCATAATGTGGAAATTACATAAACTTGAACCATAAGGTTAAAATTGCCCAATTTGCCATATACATCCCTGTGATTTACGTAAAATAACAACGAAACATTCCCAGAGACACGCGCAATATAATCCGCCTAATTTGTACAATAAAGGCAAAAACTGACAATAAAAAAGCCGCGAGCCATTCCGAAAGCGCGCGAAGAATCTCACCTCTGTAAAAAAAAGTTTTAAAGTGCACCACGTCATAAATTTTCCGCTCTTTTCTAAGTCATTCTTAGCAAGAGAAAATAAAAAAAAGAGAGAAAAAAAGAATGAAAACCAAGTAGGTAAAAAAAAATGAATGGAAGGCTATTGGATGCAGTAAGGTAATCTTAAAACGGTTTTTAAAGGAAATGTGCGTATATCTGACTTGGAATTTTACCTTGTCCTGCATTCTTGTACGTCGTAAATGACTGGTCTTAAAAGTGGCTTTTTGGGTGACCTTAGTTTTAGTCTTAGGACGCTCTTTAATCTAACTCAAACTCTTTATTTTCCTCCTTTTCATCTGAAATGACTAGGAAGAAACCCTTTTTTAGGCCTCTTAACATCGAGAAAACGAGGCCACTTTTATGTTGGAAAACGCTACAACCTCGTTTATTTTTATTTTAAGTCGTTGGTACATGATTTCCTTTTATGTTAAAAACATTTTCCTCTCTTTACCTTTACACTTTAGATATCGTTTGTAATATAATGCGAAAGGGGCTGCTTTTTATTCGTTTTCATAATTTTTCGCGGACGCTGTTACGTAGGTTAAAAAAAGGTGAATCTAAATACACGGTTACAAGTTCGTATCTTTTTATACTCTAAATTTACAAAATTAAAGATCTCCATTAAAATTAACTTTTATATTAAGTTTTTAATTTTGTTAAATTTAATGAAAATTATTTATTTTCATGAGGTGTATAACATACCAAATTATACATGCATATTATTATTTTTTCAGCCACACTATCGATGGTGGCAGCAGGTACAGTTTACGGTTGGACTACAACGATTAGTTCGCGTCTGATCAATGCAACGGAAGATGTGCCCGTGTCTATCACATTGGACGAGTCCTCTTGGGTTATTTCTGTGACTGTGATAGGGTCAATGATTGGCCCATTCTACGGTGCTTACATTGCTGCCTCGTGAGTGTATATACATTATTATCTAATCAGTACAGCATAATTTAAATCTTGAATTAACACAAATTATTTTGTATATTTTAATAATCGAGATCGATGTACGCAGAAAGAATTTTCTAATAGAAAATACCGTAATCGAAAAGTAATTTTTGTGTATATTCGTTATTTGGATGTCGGTAGAATATTTATCACAGTGTTACGGTAATTTTTACATTGTTGATCACGTAGCCTGGATTTACCACGCTGTTGCGATAGATTTTATCAGAAAATTTTCCACGCGTTTTTTATAATATTGCGATAAAATTGTAATAAATCTATTGACGAAATTTCAGATGCGGGCGAAAGGTGTGTCTGTTGATGACGTCCTTGTTCTACATATTGGGCTGGCTCCTGGTCATCTTCGCTCAAAATATTTGGTACCTGTACTTCTCGCGAGTAATTCTAGGAATAGGGGTAGGAATGTCCTACACTGCGAATCCAATGTACGTCTCCGAAGTAGCAGATGTGAGCATCAGAGGAGCGTTGAGTACACTTATAGCAGTCAATGTTTTCACGGGTTCACTGATCGCTTGCAGCGTCGGACCTTGGACGTCGTATTTGACCCTTGGCATCGTTCTACTAGCGATCCCTGTTCTGTTCGTTCTAACGTTCGCGTGGTTTCCAGAAACGCCGTATTACTTAGCGAGCAAAGGGAAAAATTCAGAGGCGATAAGAGCAATCGCGTTCTTCAAAGGTATCGACGATCAAGAAGAATTGCGTCAAGAGCTCGACGTAGTCTGCAAGAATATCGGTGAAGATGGAAACGGTGATTTTGAGGAACTTAAATTTAGTTTAAAAGACTTCTTGTTATTAATGAAACTTAAGAATCGTCGTGCACTGCTTATCGTAATGGGTTTGATCCTTGGTCAGCAACTTAGCGGAAACTTTAGTACGATGCAGTACCTCGAGCGTATGTTCCAAGATGCAGGTACTGGTATCGATTCTCACGTCGCAACGATTATTGTTTTAGCTGTGGGTCTGGTATCGGGTGCACTGTCGACCATGACCGTTGAAGGAGCTGGTAGACGTCCTTTGCTCATCTATTCAAGTTTTGGATGCGCAGTTACATTAGCCATCCTTGGGACGTATCAAATGCTGAATGCCTACGGTACTGATGTTTCTTCGGTGAATCTGTTACCAGTGATAGATGTTATCGTCTTCCAGGTTGCCTACCAGATAGGATTAGGTACAATGCCAAATTTACTGATAGGAGAGTTATTCCCAACTAATGTTAAAGGAATCGCTGGGGCTATCGTCACCGTGTTCGATGGCTTGATGGGATTCGTCGTTTCCAAGATGTATGAAGTTATATTTACCAATGCTGGATCTTACGTCACTTATTTGTTCTTCGCGGCCTCGTGCTACGTCCTTTTCATTTTCGTTTATGGATTTGTACCAGAAACGAAGAGCAAGACTTTCAACGAGATCCAAGATATTCTTGGTGAGATGCGACCATTTAAAATGTCACCTCCCGTCTTAAGATGTTGGCCTCAGAGGAGAAATTTGTCTTTCCTATGTTTTCACAGGGAGCACAAGAAGGATAAAGGGGAGGAAGCGTGATAGTTTATTTTACCGTTTCCCTGACTTTCTTTTTTTTAATCAAATTTTATGTACTTTCAACTTTTATGCGAACTTAGTTCTGACTATTTTCGAAACTTTGTTCAAGGGGTATTGTATATAGTTGGCGAGTGAAGTCGATTAGACAATCAGCGAAGATGTCATAGGTCGTGGGAGGGAATATTAATAAATTCAGTTGTTTTTTTTATTGCGATTTTAATCACGTTAACGAACGACGATATCAAATATTTTACAAGAGTTTGGATGATGATGAAGCTTACGCACAAGTGACAAGTTGTGATAAACGATAGTCTAAAATCGTAGAACTCTTGTTGTGATAGGTGCAGAATAATGAAATTTGAGGGTAAGATAGTTGATGAAATATGCTATCTGGGAAAATTAAAGTTATGAGTTCAAGGTCATTTTATGACCTTCAAAAATGAGATCAAACATGTTATTTATGAAAAAAATTTAGTTTCTTCTTATTAAAATGAGTAAAAATGTTAAATTATAATATATTATATAGATATTTTGAAATATTTTTGTCTGCTGATTAGAACTGCTGAACTAAAAAAATCGAATCACTTTTTGCTCTTAAAAAACGCAGTAGGTTAATTCTTGAAAGTTCCTTAGAAACTTAGAACTGAACGGGTTCATGAGTGTGTGTATATATATATATATATATATATATATATACACACACACACACACATATATATATAGTATGTATATACTATATATATATGTGTGTGTGTGTGTGTGGGTGGGACTATGTGTGGGAGTATGCGTGTGTTTTGGATTAGTTTTTATACGAGATTGTTAAATAATTGTAGTAAATTATCTCATAAAAATACATTTTATAAAAACTAATCCAAACACACGCATACTCCCACACATAGTCCCACCCACACACACACACACATATATATATAGTATATACATACTATATATATAGTATGTGTGTGTGTGTGTATATATATATATATATATACACACACTCATGAACCCGTTCAGTTCTAAGTTTTCTAAGGAACTTTCAAGAATAACCTACTGCGTTTTTTAAGAGCAAAAAGTGATTCGATTTTTTTAGTTCAGCAGTTCTAATCAGCAGACAAAAATATTCAAAATATCTATATAATATATTATAATTTAAAATGTCACCTCCCGTCTTAAGATGTTGGCCTCAGAGGAGAAATTTGTCTTTCCTATGTTTTCACAGGGAGCACAAGAAGGATAAAGGGGAGGAAGCGTGATAGTTTATTTTACCGTTTCCCTGACTTTCTTTTTTTTAATCAAATTTTATGTACTTTCAACTTTTATGCGAACTTAGTTCTGACTATTTTCGAAACTTTGTTCAAGGGGTATTGTATATAGTTGGCGAGTGAAGTCGATTAGACAATCAGCGAAGATGTCATAGGTCGTGGGAGGGAATATTAATAAATTCAGTTGTTTTTTTTATTGCGATTTTAATCACGTTAACGAACGACGATATCAAATATTTTACAAGAGTTTGGATGATGATGAAGCTTACGCACAAGTGACAAGTTGTGATAAACGATAGAGACAGATATTATATTGAAAAGAATATTTTTTTAAAAATCTATTGTTGGAACGGCTCTTCTTATTAAAATGAGTAAAAATGTTAAATTATAATATATTATATAGATATTTTGAAATATTTTTGTCTGCTGATTAGAACTGCTGAACTAAAAAAATCGAATCACTTTTTGCTCTTAAAAAACGCAGTAGGTTAATTCTTGAAAGTTCCTTAGAAACTTAGAACTGAACGGGTTCATGAGTGTGTGTATATATATATATATATATATATATATACACACACACACACACACATATATATATAGTATATACATACTATATATATAGTATGTGTGTGTGTGTGTGTGGGTGGGACTATGTGTGGGAGTATGCGTGTGTTTTGGATTAGTTTTTATACGAGATTGTTAAATAATTGTAGTAAATTATCTCATAAAAATACATTTTATAAAAACTAATCCAAACACACGCATACTCCCACACATAGTCCCACCCACACACACACACACATATATATATAGTATATACATACTATATATATAGTATGTGTGTGTGTGTGTGTAATTGTTGAACGGCGTTAATACTCTCAAGAGTTATAGGTAGGGAAAAAACAAATACATTGAAGGTCACGAGAGATTCATTTATTTTTACGACTTTAGGTGTGTCCGTGTGTACACCGATGCGTTTTGACTAATCTTAATAATGTCCTTTCTTAGAAGGTATATGTATCTTATACCTGTGCAATAGATGAAATATGTCAATTTTAAAAGTAATCATATATTTTACCAGTGGTTATACCACAAATTTCATTTTTAAAATATTCTTATAGATCGTATATTAGATCAAAAGTTTCCTATCGTGTAATGTTTAATGTGTTATCTTAAAAGGTAGGAACTTTTAAAAGATAGAAATAGACAATTTATGGACAATTAATACAATTAAACAAACATTTTATGTATAATGCTACATAATTTTACTTGTTTATGCAATTAATACTGAGAAAGGTACATTAAGTTTATAATTTTTAGATAAAGATTTTTTTTAATTAATATACACAATTAGATGATTAGTATTTTTTTTTCGTCATTTATTTTAATACACTGCAGTCTGATGAATTTAAAAAGCCTTTCTTAACTTACGCTACCATAAAACAAAACGTGTTCGAAATTAGTAAATTACCAATGTATTTACTGTAATGCATTTATCAATTTTATTATAGTTTGAGGGAACTTAAATTTGAATATTGGACCAATCGCTTTGTGGACTCTGTAGATTTTAAAATTATTCGAATGTTACACTCGTTGTACCTATTAAATTCGAATATTAAATTTTTCAGCTATATAGTACAAAATGTTTTGAGTGTAATCAAAATGTACGACGACGTTTGCCCAACCGAATGATTACATTTTAACGCTATAAAATGTGAATAATTCGTTGATTCTTTTTGTCGTTTTTTTGTGAGGGCATAAGCCTCGATTGTAGTTTGAGTCCCGAGTGACGTTTAGAGCGTTATGCGATGTAGTCAAATGAACAAAAATGCTGTGAACGACGCGTAGTGCCGTATCGGATATGTGTGTTGGATTACGTCGCGTTTGTTCTCCAATTAAAAAAAAAAAGTAAATCTCCATAATCAAGTAACAATGCTCGCCATACCGATAAACGATTTTTTGATGTCATTAAATATATATATATAAACATATATACATATATAGATGTATATATAAAAGAGTTAATACTTTTGGATTCTGATGGAAATGTTTAAAAATGAAATGTTGATTTTTTTAAATAAAATGAGAAAAAAACTTTAATTATATATATTGAAATATGTGTAAGAAAATATATCATTAATTTTTCTGACGATATGTAAAGAGTGAATTTGTTATGAATTATTTGTTATAAAACTACTGTGTCAAATTTATTCTGAGTGTATCAGAGGAGTTACAAATTATATAATAATAAAATGAATTTATTATTTACGTATATATGGAATTTTATTATTATTTTGTTGACTTTTATTTATCATAATATTAGTGTCATATTCCTTATTATCCTTCCATATCTTTTGTATTTTAAAGAGTATATTTAAATACTTTTTTAAAAGCTTTTTAATACGTACATTATGTACAATACCAGTTTTATTTTAATTTTGGTACTCTTTTTTTATTTATAAGTAGTAGTTTTACGTTCAAATTTACATTTCAAACCAATTTTTTTTATGAGATATTAATGTCAATTTATCTATGTCTATGACTGGTCAATATCTTCTATCAACTTCATCTTATTCGATATTTTAAAAATGATGATATTCTCCTCGAGTAGTATAAAAGCCCTTATAGGTACGTTGAATAGATTCATACGAGTTTACATTGGTAAATGAAGGCATAATAGAGAAAATGACGAAATGGTAATTAACGAGCCACGGAGAGCTTTCGGACATGCGGCTCTGTATTATCGAAACGAAAGCGCCCTTTCAATATCGCCGTTGGTCGGTTTTGCCTTTCGCCCTCGCTAATTTGCTTATTATGAGGAGGCTAACGCGTACTGCTAATGAATTACCGATTGCACGTCGTTGTTAATCAAAGAAATATTCGACCGCTTTGGATTTCGATCGCAATATATTTATAAAGTAGTAGATGAAAAAAGTGACTGATTCGACGACTCGTCATCCTAACTTAAAATGATGAATTAGTTTACTAGATTTTGGTTCATAATCAATATAAATGCCAGGCGATTGTCATATATTTTTCAATGTTTACCTTATTCTTTTTTTTTATTATTTAAGCAATTTTAATCTCTAATTGAAGAGATTATTTTGCAAATATATATACATTACATACATATACATTATTAATATAGTAAACAATCTTAACTTATAGATTTACAGTATAATACAATAATTGTACAAGGTATAATTTACAGTATATTATACAGCTGTTCAGATATTAAGTTGACATTCTTGTAAAAATTTGTATATTAATTTACATATACTGATTGTTGGTTCATGAAGTAGTACATTGCACGAAAGAGGAAGAAGCGGATGTTTGTGTCTCAATTTTTGGATAAACTTAATTTACCTAATTCATTCACCTAGTAAAAAAAAGATCTTTCAAATATCATTTTAAAAAGTACTAGTAACAACGATATGTTTGTTAAAAATTCTTACGTGTACGTTGATTAATAACAATGACAGAGGCATTCAACAAAAATTAATCCTTCTTCCATGTATAACGAAAGCACCAAAGATTTGATTATTTAGAAATAAACGTAAGTTCTTCCCAACTCGTATTCTCTATTTTTGTCCTCTCAGAGTGATTTTGTTTGTCGAACGTGCACAAAACAAAATCTTTGCCGTTAGGTATATATATAGGTATGTAACTTGAATAGTGAACACACACAGTTAACATTGGACGTATATTCATATTTGTTGTTCTGCGTGATAAGTAATCAATTGAATAAACATTATCACTGTGTTTGTTATAGGCCGGAGCACAGTGTATCGTATGTTATACATTTCCTCCAAATGTTGAAATCGCTATAGCTCTTATACGCGTGTGTAGAAATTGTTGATATTTTTATCATTTACTTCTTCTCTTCGTATTGTGGATCGTTCACTATAATTCTCAACGTGATCGATTTATTATATAAATAATTATAATTGTACTTTATTCCTTTATTATTTGAAATATATACATATATAGTAAAAAATAAAGAGTTTTGGCGAATTATATAAAAAATGCCTTTAAAAAAAGAAAATGATCTAAAGGTATGACAAAAATAGTCGAAAAATTTGCATAAAATATTGTTTTAAAAAGATCTACAGCATCTCTTGAAACATTATGCATATAGGCGCGCAAAACGCTGAATACACAGAAATATCTCGTGTAATTTTGTACTAGCTCCGATTTCCCCTTGATATAGTATATAGTAGTGACGTACGCCATAGTTTATCTTTTTGATAATCTGGTTATATAAATACAATACGTTGAATTAGTCATCAGGTATATTTCTGTAATTTACTACATACTATTAATATATTTGTATTAGAAGTGTAGAAATAAAAGTGCACCAAGTTCAATGATCTGATTATGGATTAGTTGAGAGGATCATATTTATATATGGGTATTAGAAGAGAAGTTAAGCATGTGGTACTAAAACAAAGAAAGAATTAATACATTTGGTTTATACACTAAATATGTGACTTGATTTTGTGCACCATACAATAGTATTGATCTTTAATAAAGACTATTTTCCAAATGCATTTTGCATGAATGTATAAATCCACGAAATTTTATGTTAAAAACGTCGTACCGGAAAATTTGGCCGATTTTTTAACTAACAAAGAATAACTGATATTATATTTCAATATAATTGAAAAAAACAAGAATTGACCAAAAATACATGTTTATGAAAATAAACTAAATTCTTACGTCATACAATTAAGGGAATACGTTTTATTTTAGTTTAATTAATATTAGTAATTGAATATTTTTTAAATAAATTAAATTTTTGTTTAACAAGATATCATACTCAAATTTTTTATCGATATCAGAATTAATAGAAACGAAAAAATTATTTTAATTAAATAAATATGATAAATCAGGTAAAATCAATAAATTAAAAAAAAAATCAGGTAAAACCAAGACATCAATGCCTTTCATTTCAGAATTTTATATCTCTGTCGTAAATTTCAAAGAAAAAAATTGATGTATTAAAAAAGGCATTGGAAGGGAATTCGACTCTCAATTTTCCTGTATTCCTATAGAATAACAGATTTAATCATCGAATATCGTTTTGATATAGCCTTCTTTAATAATGCATCAACATATTTATTTCAAATTTACTACAGCAATGGATAATACTCAAATGAAAGGTGATGATGTTATGGTTATCCATAATTTACCATACTTATTTAGCTAGATTAGTTTTCTTTCATCGTTTCTCCTCACAATTCACTGAGTCAATAACAATTGAATGTGACATCCTCTTAATTACTTCTGAAGAACCCCAAGTGGAAATCTGACCATAAATGTAACGTTTTTTTTTTAAATCAAGTCATAAAATAACGAACAAATGCTCAATTAATGGCAAAATTATACAGTTTCATTTATTCTTCAATTGTAAAATTTCTACTAGGGACCACTGTCAATGAAGTAGTAAATTAAAAGGCGCTAAAATATGACACGTACATTAAATATTCTTAAAATGCGTTGAAAAGTCAATTAATCAATCGGATATATGCGCGCGAAAAATAAATATCTAAATAAAGAGTATCGAAAACTCGAAAATTCTGCACAATTGCGCAAATAAACTCAACAAATATATTGTATATATATTACGCGTTGATTACAAGTGCCTTGATTTTACGAAAAATTTATGAATAAAGTAAAAATTTTTCAAACGATACTCTTTCATTATTATGTCTTTCTTTCTCCTCGTCTGTATACGCATATACATATATATGCGCATTTCTCTTTTTTTTCATCTTGCGTTTCCGCGAGGGTAACGTGCGTCACGTTTTTTTTATTGTCCGCGTCAAACGAGGTCGCCGCCGTAACATCGGCGACGAATGCTCGACGGTGCAAAATTTTCATTTATGTTTATACCCCCAGCTTCGTGGCGTTTGGCCATCGAGGATCGACGCTATTGTCGGCTTGGTATATTTTCTCTCGGCCATTGTTCGTGTGGCAAATAAATAGAAGAAAAAAAATGTTATGCTCCTCGCTTTTGCCGTCGCTAAAATTTCAACGTAGTTGTCGAAATAATTAACGCGCACGTTCGTCCTCGTATAGCTTTTACTCGGTTTTGTCCCGATTTTTCTATCTCCCCTTGCAACGAACGACGTGAGTTTGAAATATATGTATTTAACAATAATTATAGACACGTAAGAACAACGATTTAATAAATATTATCTTTAAATTTCACCTATATGCTTCTGGCCGTGACAAAAAAAACCCCAAACAACACATTAATATTTTATTCGTGTTTGACATTCTGCATCGATAAAAAAATCCTTTGGTCCTGCATTTGTCGTTAGAATATAAAAATAATGACGTTTCGATGCTTCCGTACTCCGATTCTATATTTAAACGTTAAATCATTATTATTTCGCAATTTTGAAAACGAGGATTATATAATTATCTTGCCATAAACAAAAAGCTAGCGTAACACATCAATGTCCCCAGTGAGAGTCATCCGTCAAGCGATTAACTACGCATTAACCAACAAAGGGCTACGAGACGTTAGAGCAAGGCCTTGTCGTGAAAATGCACAGCGCAGGAGGGTTGCTGCAATGCGAGCGACATGCTTGGGCATCCTGTGCAATTTCAGGAATTCCGCTTTGGTATTACGTTGGACGGGTTAACTTTGGGGTCAAACGTTACTGTTTTAAAAAAAAAGGAAGGGGTGAAAAGAAAAGCCACGTGGAAAAGTGCCGAGGTGGCTGGAAGGTCGTTTGATTCGGTGAAAAAAAAGAGGGGTGGGAAAAATTAACGACGTATTCGGAGGGTGCGACGAATGAAAAGGATTTGCACGAGAGGACGAGATAGCAGATCGAATCGTGGATTGCGGGTGAGAAAAGTTTTAAACGATCCTGGGATTTGGCGAAAAGTTTCTTAATTACATTTGTTTACAATGACGCTTTTTTCGATAAAAGACGGTTTGTCTTAAATTTCGACGTTTCAAAATCATTTTTTATTTCGCAGACGTAATTTCGGATGTCGAGTGTCAAGCTTCTTTTTGTGAATTCCATCTAAATATACGAATGGAATAGATAAGGTACACTTTTTTTCGTATTCCAACGGGGATTTAGCAATTGTATCTAGAAAAGGATAAAAACTCTAAGCTCAAAGTAATGATTCCAATAAGCTTTGCAAATGTGTACATGTATACCCACACTTTTTTATTTATTAATAGTAAAATTTAAATATGTTTATAATGCAAATTTAAAAAAAAGTTTTAATTTATACATATAATCCGAGCGGTACAAATCAAAAATAACTTGAAAAAAAGCGGTCGATGTACCCAACGAAAATAAAGATTATTATTTGACAGTGGATGTACGATTGACAAATTTAAAAAAAGCTTCGATGCCATAATTGTGTCCCAGATTTACACTTGAACGAAATTGCAAGTCTATCGGGTTCGAAATAATCGAAGAATAATACGTTCCGCAACGAATTCTTAAAGATAAACAAATGTTGATTGTAGGAGGAGGAGGAGGCGAAACAAAAGGATATACCGGGAATATCATGAAGCGGCAAATCGTAATTAATACAGAGCGAGTATTCACCGGAAGGTTGGTATGTTAATGCGGTTGTGCGCACATACACCGATGCGTTAATCGTGGCAGTAGGGTGGGAGGCGTTTATTATATCGGCCGCGTCGCGTGAGATGCGCCCTTTATGAATAATGCACGTGTGGGATATGAGCGACGCGTCCTCGCCACGCCGGATAGTCATAATCGATTAGGCGCACCGACCGATGTACCATTTTACCTCCCGTCTAACGCACGCACTCGATACAAACCCCTCGATCTATATACTTATACACGTATTATCACATTTTTACTTATTTCCCTGATTACGATTATTACTAGCCTTTATCCCTCTCGCAGCGCTGTCGACATTTCTATACTCACATTTTCCTAATCGGGAATACAACGAGTTATTTAATTTTTATCCTGTATTCGTGGGATGCAGCCATTTCAACGGGGAAACAATAATTTTTGAATTTACTCTTGTTTATATTAATACGATCCAGCTAGAGTAATTCAGTAATCATGAATATCAAATTGGTACAAACTAATATTATATCTCTACGTATGCAATATGTGTATATCCTGTGACCTGGATACAAATGCATTTTCTAGTTATTATTATTATTGTTATTATGGTACTGACTTTAAAGTGTATTATATATTATAAATGTATATTACATCGAGAAATAAAGTTACGAGCTTCGCGGAATATTGATAAGTTTACGATTTTAAGAACATCCTATTTCCTGCATTTTTAATAAAAACACATTCCACGTTAATTAAATATTCAGTAAGTATATTTAATAATATTACGACGTGTGGGTACATAAACAATTTTGTTGTTGACGATTAATATATTATTTAAAATACTATATCGACGTAAAAAAAAAAATAAACGCGGAAAGCAAGAAAATACCGTAAGTGATAATGACACGATAAGCGAAGGTATATCGACAGTTACGTGTAAAAATAAACCACGCGCTTTTTATCATATTATTTATTGGATTATCGAGTTATCGAATTTTTTAAAATCTTCATTTTGATCCTATATCGGAAAATAAATTGCATTTGTACATTGTTAATCTTTTCAAGTTTGTTAAAAATTTTGTTTCCCAATTACACGTTCTATATTTATACACGAATTTTATTAAACGGATTGGTATATAGCAGTCCGATGTAAATTTCAATTGGACTCGTGTGCATGAAATAACAAAAGGCTTATTTGCACCATTCGATGCGTAGCGCGAGATGAGTTGCAAATATTGCACTCGACGCTTTGCTTCTGGGAATTTTGTAGAAATGAAGAATTTCGTTCACACGGAGTTGACACCTATACCTGTGAGATTTACCTTTTACTTTTTGTTGTTGCAACGTTATTCTAAGCAAAATATGATCTTGAATCGGAGCTTTTGCACGTTACATATTTAACTAACAGTTAAATTTAAAATGTGGAATACTATTTCTTAGTGCACGGGTCATTTTTAAATCGTCATCCAATACAATACATATTTCACATTTTGACAACGTAAAATCTATTCTTTAAATTGTATCTTTTGTGATCTATTAATAACTAATATTAATCTATTAATATTATAATAATAATAATGCAGCTACTTAAATACAGACGATTGTTAAGTAAGTGAATGTGTTACTGTCAGATAAGTGCTAAGTTATAAACAATAAATAAATAAATAATACAAACTATAACTTGAAACTATCGCAGTGAGACGATAATATAATCACGAAAGTTATTACTCAAGTTCATTAAAATACAATTAATTTGCACTTTTAAAGCATACAAGTGAGGGCGCAGATCGAACTCGATCATACAAATTGCATAATATTTTTCTAGCGAATGTTACTTTGTTGCAGACAATAAATTTTGGAGTAATTTAGTCAACCCAGCCACGTAACACAGAGATTCGAGGTAGTGTGTATAAGCTTTTCTCTCCACTTCGACCAATGTATTTGTACTTACAATGAATGTAGAATTAAGGCAATAAACGCGAGTTAGGGAAACTAAGGCAAATGTTACATTAAGTTAACTTTAAGATTAAGAACGGAAGGATATAATATATGTATGATATGAAACTACGTGACCAAGCGTACAGGCAATTACTTCGAATTTTTGTATAAAAACTTTTGCGGTATGTACCTTTACTATACGTGAAATAGATTGGTAATACGTTTAATAAAATTTTAATCGATCAATTCTCTTTCTCAAAGACATTTGTCAACTGAGATTTCACAAAATTAGACCATTATTATAAGGCTTTTTTTAAATACAAACTTAATTTGATAAATGGTAAAAAACAATATTTATACTATAAATGCGCTGTTTTAAAATTAAAGTTATAGTCAATCCATCGGGTGGAAAATTATATTTTATACTTTCCGAATACTATATGTATTTTATATGCAAGAGTTGTTTTTATCGTGAATAAATTCATTATTATTCATGTGTTCTGCTCTATTTTTTTAAAGGAGACATAGCGACCGATGATAAACCTATAAAACGAAACTTAACGTTCATTTAAATTATAATGTCTCGGATCTGGAAAAAATGGTTAAAGCCTTTGCTCTTCGAGCTGCGATAAATTGCAAACAAACACATAATGATGAAGAAAATCATAAATAAACTTTAACCAACGAATAATTAATTATGTTTTGAAAAATACGCAGCAACAATTTATTCGTGAGTCCCGCAAAATTTTTATAAACATACATTTTATGCAAATTTAAATGAGGTTCGGCTAGTCGTCCAGGTAAGAGCTCGTAAAAATATGGTAATAATGTAATAACCCTTTCGACGATACCTCGATACAGATTACTTCGTAAGAGGGAAAATTTTGCCCTTCTATATTTTCTGCCCTCGTTGCTCCTTTTTTTTCACCTTCTCTCTTTGTGTACACGTTTTAGAGCGATGGATCACGTAGAGGTTCTTTAATAAGCGAACCCGTACCTTTCTCTCTTTTTTTTTCTCTCTCTATCCCTCGATTAAACGATAATGAGGCAAACTGCAGAAAAGCACGCGAAAATATTTTGCGCTTATACTCTCTTGATAAATCACTGGTATAACCAAAGCAGTTTTGCTTACAAAGTCAACATTGGTATATAAGGTATGTAATTCAAATTCTCCCCTTTTTTTGCTTCTCTCAGTTATTACGTTAATATTTGTAATTTGAGAGAAAAAAATTACTAATGGAAACTGACGGTTGTTGTTATTTACATGGCATTTACTTTCACATGAAGCGGTTGCGATTTGAAGGATTTAGCTTGTGATGTCATAATTAACCTAATCATTAAAATACTTCTTTATTTTTATACATATATGTTTATATCAATTATAATATTATTTTAGTTAATTATATTTTATTCGATAAGTATTTTCAGTGTGAATTTCTACTAATTGTCACGCGCTACATATTGTTTTTACATTTGAGGAAATTTATCTTTTACGACTTTTTTCCTTATTCTGACATTCAAGAAAATTAAAGAGATCAAAATCTTTCAAGCAAAGTCTATTTTCCTCACAAAGATTTACTTAAGAGAAAAGTTCGTGCTATTATAATATTATATGATATCGTCTTCAGAAATACTTACGAAGGAGAGTGTTTGACTTTTGGGAGATGAATTTTCTTGAAGCCTTTAGCATACCTTATTTGTTTAACTTCGGAAATCTGTTTAATCAGTTTTGTGAATCACACTCCTTCCTCTAACGTATTTTAAAGTTTAATTAATCATTTTATATTTCTATATTAACCACGCATGTAATTTTTTGTCCCTTAAATAAACACATGCGTAAAATATTCGGAAAATATAAAATATATATGTTTCTATATTAGATACATCAAATACGTTACTTTAATATTAAAATGTTGCGATATTAAATATTATGTTATTTTGAGAAATTTTGTTAACTAAAAATATACTTTGTCACGTACATATCGACGCAACTTAATGTGTGGGAAGGAGTCGGGTGACCGAAACAAAGTGCAGACGAACGCAAGCGATGTTATGCATCACGAACGCTTGCCTGGTGGTCAAGGTACGAGTCTCGTAACATCTTATTCGCTCGTTCATATCATTTTCACACGTAACAACTTATGTAAATGTAATTAATAAGAAATCGTGGTATTCTAATACACCAACATGATATCACGTTATTGTAAAAGACGAAACCTCGAAACATCGGTGTAGGATCCTCATTCGGATGAACAACGAATCCGAAACGTCAGCGTATAGCAGACTGCGCGGTTATTCCGCGGCTAACGGCAGCTGTGCGCGGCTTCAAAATTACCAGAGGACGCGCCGGTCATCTTGCCGATAAATGCACCAGGTACCACGACCATTAACCCTAGCAATGGTTCACGAGCATTATGTAACCGCATTTGTACAATATCGCATTTTTCGGTTACCGCATTTACATCTGTTATTGTGATTTATTGTAGTGCCTAAAATGTCTAGAATGAATGTGAAATTGTTAACGTTTTATTTTATTAGAGGACAACAATTTTAATTTTATAATAAACGCTATCGCTTTATTTTGATGTTGAGAAAATTTCAACATATTCACTGAAAAAAAATGGACTCTTGTTTGTAAAGGAATTTTTCTTAAATATGATTTAAACGGAAAATCTGCTAGCTCTAAAATGATTATTTTGTAATCAAGCGGATTCTTCTATAATTAAGTGAAATCTGCTTTTGAAAAAAATTGAGAAATTTAATTAAAAAAAATCAATATCCTAAAATTAAGCAAAACTTTAGTGCGGGCAGATTTTTCTTCAATTTTTTTTTCAGTAATTTTTTTTTTAATTTAAAAATTATTATGCATACCATTAAGATACAAATAGATAACAGTTTCAGTTTATAGTATTGATTTTAAACATTGTAATTTTCAATAGACTCTCTCCAAAAATTCGTAAATCACAGGGACACTAGATAAACCTTCGCAGAGACGTATAAGATCATTTTTACTTGGAGATTTGAGGATACGCATCAAAAGTTAGAATACGCAAAGTCGAGTTAGGAAGCGCCGTGGGGTCGCTGAGAGGAGGATAAAAGTTATACGCCTTGTAAATTTATAGTTCGATTCGCCCGTGTTAGAGATTCGTAGTTGAGTTGTGAACACATTTATAGAAAGTTTGCGGCTCACTCGCGCGCAAGCACCCTTTTTCTCGCATCGAGCTTTAAATTCGTATTCGCAAGAGTGCATATATATACCTTACTCGTTTTTCTCCGGTAAATTTTATTCGAGCTAAATGACTAAGAAACTTTGGGTAGATTGCGTAATCACTGGAAGCGCATCCTTTGTAACCAAACTCGTATTTTAGCCAAAGAAATCGGCAAAAATTAACTTTACTTAATAGATAGATGGCAGAAACGTTTTTACAAGTTCGTACAATGAAAACCGATAAGAAATGTATCTTTTCAACTAAACTATTTTGAAATAGTCCTGGAAAGGCTGTCTGGTTCAACTTCCTGGATTATAAGTAATATTTTCAAAATTATTTTAAAGAGCATGTCGAATTGACATATATACGAGTGAATAAACGTATCTCTATCGGAAAAGGACTAAAATTAAAAATTTTATTGTGAATTAAACGTATGTATGATCAACCGATAAAATTATCAAATCTATTCGATAGACTAAACTAGGATATAAATAATAAATATTTCTTTCAATCGAGAAACGCACGAAATCAACAACGAGGTATCCTTCTTACCAATGCACAATAAATCCTGTTCATTCCTCCGGGGCCGAGATAAATTTGCGTGGATAAAGCTCACGCGCGAATCCAATCGGCGTTGGCGTCTCAACGGGAAATGTATCACGATCCTGTTTGCTGGGGACGCGGGGTTTGGTAAAGGGGGTGGAGGTATAAACAAGGAAGTCAGTCGTGGCCGATTGAAGCTGCTGTTCGTGTACGGTTTCACACGATTCTTCCGGATGAAATTGCTCGGGTGTTATGTTGTAAATAAGTGTTTTTTATCTTTTCCTTTCTTTTTTGAATTCTTCCGAAACTTTTTAAACGCGATGTCGTTTAGAATGATCTCTGAGCTTTTGAGATTTTCTTTCACTGGATGCTAAATTGTTCGAACAAAGTATGAACAATTATGTATACACATTATTATTGATTTTAGTGACATAACGATGCATTGACATTATTGAAATATTAGATATAACCGATGCTTCTCGATCGTAAAACATTAATTTACTAATCGGGTAAAATAATTCGTAAATGCACGAAACACTATTAAAATTATTTTAATAAACGTGTGAATAAAGTATTCTACTTAATATAATTAATTAAACTTTTGCTCATCGCGTTGAATTATTAAAAATTTCATTACTCTTTTAAGTGAAAACGTTACAATAAGTACTATAATTTAAATAATATAATTCTTTTAATGTTTCATATATAAATACGCGGAGGAAGCGAAGAGCATAAAAGTCATAATTTATTTTCCTTTGAAACGCTGGAACGTAAAAATAAAAATGCTTAAGCCAAATTCACATAATAAGCGGATTTCCAATTTGTGGAATAAAAACGTCGGTCTGGCGAAAGAATAAAAGAAAGAAGCTGCAATTCAAGTCGATTTTGCCGGTCCACTGCGAAGTGCAAACGCCAGCTAAAAACAATGAAACCTTGCAGTATGTACTTGTACATATATATACACACACACACACACATACACACATGCGATCGATTCCACGTAAAGTTCAAAAAAAGAAAATATGTAAATTACTTTTATTTTTCTTTAATTCAAAATACGTGAATTTCGCGTGTGTTAATGTCCATTAATAATTAAGTATTTATAACATAAACGAAAGATTTAAGTTTTAGTATCGTTGTAAAATTATAAAAGGTAACGTTAAACGGTTTTATCGAAAGACAGTAACAATTTGCTACAGATAGATAATTTCTGTACCGTTTAAAACGTGAATAATAAAATATGATATAACAAATTATAATGATCAAACATTTTCAGGTAATCAATAATGTTTACCTGATATCAATAATGTACTTTTATAAATAAATTTATTATAAGCATTTAAAAAAAATTGTATGAATAAAATATATAAAATAAAATACAACAAAATATACATTTAGTTATATAAATAAATGATTATAGTTACCTAGCTTAGATTATTAAATTATCAAATTTCATTAAATTTTTTTTATATTTTTGTAAAGCTTAATTTATGTACTAGCAGTACAGGACGGATTGTACGTCGCGAAATACGAGAACCACATTCGGTCGTTTCGCGGTCGACCAAATGAAGCAGGATGCGCCGATTATTCGAAACACGCATCGTCGCAGAATCCGATGCTAAAGATGGGGATAAAGCTGTGCTTAATTATGTTGCGGTATAGAAAACGAGAGGCCATTCAAAGAATTTCGAGTAATTGTTATTTGGTAGGTTGATGGGTCAATGATTTCAATTCGCATTTAGCAATGCATTAAATTTATTTTATTCACTTTATACTTCTGTTATAGGCATTCAATATACTGTATAATATATATTTTTTCTGAAGTAGCATTAACTCATCTTTTAGGAAAATATTCTTTGTTGTTCGTAATACAATTCCATTTTGGTTGAATGATATGTCAACAATTCGATATTTTTTAAAATATTTTCTCGTATTTTAGTAAACTTTTATCTAGAATTATTGCAAAATTATGGTTAAAATTAATTACACAAAAATTACAAATGAAAACTCGTTAAAAATAGCGGAGCGTATTATTTTTACCGAACGTTGTAATTAAACGGGAAAACAACATTTAACAAAAAAAGTAGCTTCATCAACTTTTCCCTTATACTCCTATCTCGTTTAGGTGAAAAAAGGCTTATAGCGGCAATTATTACGCGTTAATTAAAATTTTCCTTTAGTCTCGCCGTCTTTCGTATCTCACGAATTCTGTACCTATATGTACACTTTATTCAAGCACGATGTTCGCGTTTTACTTTCTTTCGTGGCTAACGCGGATATAAAAAGGTGTGGAAAGAACATTTCTGAAAATCGCTTCCGACCGGATTATTACATTCGGCTCGTTGGAGCCCATTTTCACTCAGTCGTAGTTTTCATTGTTAACGTTACCTGCTCTCCTATTTTTTTATTTCGTATCCAATACTCGCATCAACGACTTTTCGGCAATACGCGATTATATCCAGTGAGGGGTGTAGTGCGACGATTTTTTTTTCCCAATTATTCCTCGTTTACCGATACCCACGTATCGTTCGCGATTCGATGAATTCTAATTGATGCGAATGAATATTAAACGTGCGTATAAATAAATTAATGCGCAAGATAAGTAATGTATTGTTGGATTCAACGATGACCAGCATATTTAACATATGTATTTTATATATGTACATATGACCGAGAAGGTTTTTCCGACCTGCAATATTATTTTATTGCACCTCTAAGAAGGGACCGAAAGGAACGAACAGGCAGTTCCAGTTCGAGACAAGCCTCTGAAGAGTGCACATCATTTTCCCTTTTCCTATTATTCTATGTACAAAATACGTGTTACTGTAATCTACTGAACTTGTGTATTGTGTTTATTAATAAAGCTACATTATTATAAATATATACATCTAGATTTATTTAAATAACCAACAGGTTATGGGCCCAGTAGAGTTTGTACATTGAATAAAGAACAGTTATTTAAAAAAGACAAAAACGTTTAAAGTGCAGTGTTACAATATAGTTCAAAGTTAAGTGAATTTTTTGCAAAATGTCAGAAAGCGGTGTTTTTCGTTACTCTATGCAAAAGTTAAATGGTGAAAACTATTCGGTATGGAGTTACAAAATGGAACTCATGCTAATTGACAAATCAACAGGCAGATTAAAAATAAGTAGAGATGTAATTTTTCTCGAATATAATGACGCTCGTAGTGTAAATGCAGAACAAGATTTTACACTAAAAAATGATAAAGAAAATAGTGTTGAAAAAGACGTTAATAACAGTGAATGTTCTGATGATAACATCGGTGCTTGTGGAATTTTAAATAATAAAGAATTAGATAATGAACCAAGAAGATCAGCCAGACAGAATCGAGGAGTTCCACCAGACAGATATATGGCTATTTCAAAAGTAGCTGCACAATTAAAAGAAGATCCCACAAACAGAAAAGAAGCATTATCGGGCCCATATAAAGAAGAGTGGAAAAAGGCAATGGACGAAGAAATTCAGTCACTCTTAGAGAATAATACCTGGGACATTGTACCGGCAGAAAAACATACAAATATTATTACCTGTAAATGGGTTTTTAAAACAAAGAAAGATGCACAAGGAAAAATAGGCAGATTTAAAGCAAGATTAGTAGCCAGAGGATTTTCCCAAAAATATGGTGTCGACTACGATGAAGTTTTTGCGCCTGTCGTAAAGCAAACAACTTTTAAAGTTTTTCTTACGATCGCAGGACAAGAAAATCTAATTGTAAAACATTTCGACGCCAAGACAGCATTTCTCAATGGAGATTTAAAAGAGACTATATATATGAAACAACCTGAAGGATATGAAAAAATAATCGAAGGTTCAAATATGGTTTGTAAATTAAAAAAGGGACTCTACGGCTTAAAGCAGGCAGCAAAAATATGGAATGAAAAAATAGATAATATTTTAAAACTACATAATTTTAAACAAAGTGAAACAGATCCCTGCCTTTATGTTTCAAGATTTGAAAAACAGATCATCTATATTATTATTCATGTTGATGATTTATTAATTGCATCAAAAGAAATGAAATATATAGATAATACAGCAGATTTATTACAAAGGAATTTCCATCTCTTAGATTTGGGTATATTAAAGAAATACTTAGGAATTCAGGCTATACGAAATAAAGAAGGTTTCTATTGTATAACTCAGTCTGAGTATATACAAACTATTTTAAAAAGATTTAATTTGCAAGATGCAAAAACTTCCCATATACCATTGGATATTGGATACTTAAAAAATAGGCAAGCATCACCTATAATGGAGAACAGCGAAAAATATCAACAGTTAATCGGAGCGCTTCTATATCTTGCAGTGAATACTAGACCTGATATTGCCGCAAGTATAACTATATTAAGCCAACATAATAAAGAACCGTCCTTAGTCGATTGGACTGAAACGAAGAGAGTTTGTCGCTACCTGAAAGGGACTATAGAGTACCGACTTATACTCGGTCAGCATAAAGAGAAAAAAGGACTAATAGGTTACGCAGATGCAGATTGGGCCGAAAACCGTCACGACCGAAAATCGAACAGTGGATATATATTTCAATTCAATAATTCAACAATCAGCTGGGGATGCCGTAAACAACCGTGCGTAGCACTATCATCGACAGAAGCTGAATATATCGCCTTAGCAGAAGCATGTCAAGAAGGAATTTGGATACAACGTTTAATAAACGACTTTCTAGATATAAAACAAGACTCTATTATGATCTACGAAGATAATCAAAGCTGTTTAAAATTAATAGAAAATAAAAAGATCGGACATCGTACAAAACACATAGATACAAAATTTCATTTTATTAAGGACTTAAAGGAGCAGAATATTATTGATTTTGTATATTGTCCCACTGAAGAAATGCTTGCAGATATGCTTACCAAGCCACTGAATAAAATAAAACTAAAATATTTTGCTCAAAAATGCGGATTAAAATAAATACGCATATCATCGTTGAGGAAGGGTGTTGGATTCAACGATGACCAGCATATTTAACATATGTATTTTATATATGTACATATGACCGAGAAGGTTTTTCCGACCTGCAATATTATTTTATTGCACCTCTAAGAAGGGACCGAAAGGAACGAACAGGCAGTTCCAGTTCGAGACAAGCCTCTGAAGAGTGCACATCATTTTCCCTTTTCCTATTATTCTATGTACAAAATACGTGTTACTGTAATCTACTGAACTTGTGTATTGTGTTTATTAATAAAGCTACATTATTATAAATATATACATCTAGATTTATTTAAATAACCAACATGTATTTTACCACGTCGAGAAGAATAAGAAACCGCATGCATAAATTTCCAACAGTTTACGTATATATATCGGAGTAGTGTATATAAGTTTCGCGAATGGTGTTTTATTTCTTTGGAAAATTCTGTCTACGATTTGCATATCTTTCGTTTAACCTCCGGTATAAGAATTCATTGAAGAATTGTCAAAGTTCTCAGTGCACATTGCGGTTAAAACAATTTCATCTTTTAGGTATACGTTGAGCTAACTTTTCTATTCGCTCAACCATAGAGGATGTATATAGAACGAAAACAACACTCTTCGGAATATGAAATGTTAATTAAAACTTTGTCAAAGAAAAATTTTAATTTGCTTTTAAAATTAAACGTCGCGTGAATATGTAAAGACCAGTAAGTTAATATTACATTACTTAGAAATAAGATGAAAGCTGTCGTTTTTAATTAAAATGATATAGCCGTACATATATAGTTCAGCTACGATTTTGCATTGTGTACGCGTGATAATTATGATGATGCAACATTTGTCAAACAAGAATATAAATTTAATAGAATTGTGAATTAAAAAGTTAATTTACTCCTTTTTTGTTAATAATCTCAATGTTTGTATTATTATATAAATACCCTGCAAATCATTTTATTTTCTTTCTAACAAGAGTGGAGAACGATTCGCGTGCACGACTGTATACAATGTTTCAAACTTTTAACTGGATCGATTAATTTTTTGCGATAAAAGTTGGAAAAACTATCTATTAATAAATAAATCGATAATGTTGATTTAAAGTTTTACGACGTCCTCGCCGTACAAAAAGTAATTCATAATTCTCATTACATTTCTTAATTAAATATTGATCTTTAAAAAATAATAAATTAACATATTACAAGTAAAATTGATTTCTATTTTTAAACTATTTTTAAACCAATTGTTTGATTTACCTAAGCACTGTGCTTAAACCAAATGTAAAAATTTAAGTATAAGGTATTCGAAATGATTTCAAAACACCTGAACATAGTTGACATACTTAGATATGTGTGAAAGTTCTTTTATTTTAAAAAATGGTAGGAAAGTATAAATTTTACTTGATGTGTCTATTAAAAATATGTTACATTCAAGAGGTTCAAACGAGAAGTGAATATAACGTAACTCAATTACTTGTAAGTAATTAATAAACATCGTACATATATAAAATGGAACAAAAAATTAATATTTACAATTTTAATTTTTACACCTATAAGAAAAAAATGGTTGATTACTGTTTTCTCGAAAACGTACGAAGTACGATTGTCTTAAGCGACTGGGACGAGAAGCATTCAAACTACAAGAATTTATTTGTTTCTTCGATTCCCATAACTTTATTTGGTTTTAATCAAACAACGGTGTTTGAGAAGCACAAACGTTTGCAAAAAGTTTACATTTTAAATGACACGTACGTACGTAACAAAGTTTATCCTGCAACTGGAGTTATCGTTATTACTTCGTCAGTAACTACACTTACGAAAGTATTGAAAGCTATCAGAGATTCTATATGGTGGAATAACGAAGCAAATTATTTAATCATCGATAATAGCTTAAACAGCAATTACCTTAAAGCCAATGTGTTTTTAAAGATATTATGGAAATTTAATGTAATGAATGCAGTGTATTTGGGTAAAAGAGTGAACTATCGTGTGTTATACAGTTTTAATCCTTACGCGGATTTATCTCCAACATTATGGAAGAAAATAAATTTTAATTATTCCAATGAATCTTGGAGATTGTTCGAACTTCCCCTTCATGAAGATAGTTACAGCTTTCTTTTTGATCGCAAGTGTGCGTAAATAGATACTTTTATTTTTTCAATTACTTTTTTGTATTCCGGAATATAACATATGCTTATATGTATTATAATGAATTATTAATTGTTTCAGTGGAAACGCGTAAGGCATTTTGCCAAACCATCTATTTCGACAAAATGAAAAATTTGAATGGATATAATTTGAAAACGGTATTAATTGAGAAAAATAATTTATATTTTTACAATGAAACCGAATGCGAGAGATTTGCTAGTATACCATTTAACGTCATGTGCAAATTATTGAGACATTTAAACGCGACCGTTACAGTGAAGATATCTGGTTTTCACGGATACGTATCGGAAGATGGTAAAACACAAGGATTGTTTAAAGATGTGATGGATGGTGAAGTTGGTTGTTCCATGTTTTTTTATTTTCAACGCGATTACTGGAGATTGCAAACTTACCCCTTTCATCGAGACTTTATCAAAATGTTATCGCTAAGGAGGCCAATGACAACGAACGAAATAATATTTTACATTATAGATCTAAATTATTGGTTTGTCATAGCGATTTGCATCTCTTCAATAATAATCTTAAAATATATTTTTAAGCAATCGATAGTGTCAGCTACTTTGCTATTCTCAAGATTGATAACTAGTGGGTACCGTTTAAAACAACCGAGAGGTACATTTAAAAAATCATTGTTACTTTTCATTATTAATTTAACATTCGCTATCAATTTATACGCACAAAGTTTTATAAATATATTAAACATAATATCAAACAATATCTCGGATATCAATACGATCGAGGATCTCGAAAAGTCGAATTTTCTTATTTACGGATTAAGAAATCATTACGATTTAATGAATAACGTGATACTCAAACAATATCATCCTGTAACAACCGAGCAAGAATGTTTCGATCTTCTTACTCATAACAATCGTATAGTCTGTGCAGTTTCAGGCGCGAGGGTACAACATTTTTTGAATAAAAATAAGTCGCTGTATAAATCAAAAAGTAATTTGATCGAGAGAAACATATGCTACTTTTGTTCGGAAGATTTTCCGTTACTTACTAAATTTAGTTCGTTATTAATAAGAATGTCCGAAGGTGGAATTATTCAATTAAATTATAAACCGAAAATATTCGGTGTGACTAGATATAGGAAAATTATCAGTGAGACGACGGATATTAATATCGATCAATTAATCATTGCTCTGTATATTTTATACATAGGTTGGTCACTCGCTACTTTTTTATTTATTGTCGAAGTTACATGCGTTACGATTAAAAACTGTAAAACTAGATTATTTTGTCACAAGCTTCAAAGTTTCAAGTTGTTCAGTAGTACGCGTTGACATTTGAAGCTTCTAGGCTTTGATTTTTATAACGACTTTCAAAGTTGTCAAAGGCAAATCTTCAAAATTTTTAAACTTGTAACGAAAGTATATTAATAAGGAACAAATTTTTTGTTCGTTGACTCGAAGAATTTATTAATATGTACATATCCAGCAGTAAAATAAATATCATTTTTCAATATGTGGTTGATACATTGACGAAAGGTAAATGTTAGACGAAACCTTGACATTTGTGCAATTTAAAAAGTAATTGAATAATAAAAAAATTGTTAACTGTTGTTTTTAAGTACAGTGCGACATGTCGAAAAATACTATCCACATTTATAAAAATATTTATCGTGCATTTCAATATTTGACGAGACAATGAGTAACGAAAGATAAAAAGTTATATGTGATAAAAGTGATGTTTTTAATTGTAAATTGCCTTGTTAATAAAAAAAAGTATAGCTTGATACAAATGGAGGATATCCATCGAAACAAATCTATTATTACGTTTTATCGCGATACCGACATTATTTTCCTTTTTCCGAACTGCAATTGCGTGTAAACCAGGAAAAATATTATTAAATCAATATAGAAAATATAGATTAAAAATGTCTAATTCAGCAAAGACTTTCGTAAATTCCCATTTCGAAAATAAACGCAACCGATGTTTTCAAGTTGTGAAAGGAAAAGGGGATGAAAAAGCTTGGTGGTGTAAATAACAAGCGGACGACAATTTCCCATTATCCAACGAAGTAACCAGGTCAAGAAGTGTTTTCTCGCGCTAACGAACACGTACGGCATGCTCGCACCATCTTGAGTCACAATTACTTAGGAGGGGAAGGAGAGCTTCAAGGGGGACCCGAGGACTACTCATCCATCCATTCGCGTGCCGTTATACAATGGCTCACCACCACAACTATATCTGAAATTCTACGTGAGCGTTATAGGGGTTGAATTTGTGCTTTCTATAAGATCTCCTGATACCTTTTTGCGATTTTTGAGTGCTGGACTGTTTATAAATCTTGATATATCATCGGTAAGTAGAAAATCAATAGAAGATTTAGGTTTCGTTTCAATGACTCGAAGTACAACACTCACTCCTCAGTTATTGCTTTTGGCGACGATAAAAAATATACGAAATAATATAGATATTCAATAAGAATTGAATATTCTTTATATAAGAATTTATAAAGCAATTGATAAGTATAATAATTATTTTCTTATAATTTTGACAAAATGTACCTTTAAGAATCATTAATAAAAAGAATCTTTTAAAATATACTTAAAGTATTGTACTAGACGACACAGTCGGTCCATCTTAAATCTGACATTTTCATCTACGATCCATTTTATCCCGAAAGTAAAACGTCTTCTCTAATAAATTTCGATCCCGTTTTAAACTAAAACGACTAGCCGCCCGATCGAATTCGTAGAGTACGAGCATGCCTGTCAAATCCTCTCCGACACTCAGCTTGAAAACGCGCGGGGTAAATTCTTCTTTGCGCTCTCTGAAATTCCACTAAAGAAATTACGCACGTCGATGTCGAACTTGCCTTCCGCACCGACAGTTCAATGAACGCAAAAAATTCTTTCACTTTTCACTTCCATTCTACACACGCATATATACCGTCGATTTTCGCGTCAAATTCGCGAATTTGTTTCTAGTGTTAATTAATAGCCGGCGCAGTTTTACGCGAATTGAGCGAAAATTATGCGTATCGCGCTAATTTTGGTGGACGCTGGCGAGGATAGATATCGTATGTATAATCGAGTTCGTGCGAGGGGACGTATAATAAACTACGTTTTCAATGTGAGTGCATTGATTGGTGGATATAATATCTATCTGTATAGATGTATATCTGTGGAAGGAAGAATTCGATTAGCATTTTGTTATTTTCGATATATACTGCGCTGTAATAATTAGGTATATACCATATTTTCGTTCGAGTGTTACAAACGAATATTGATTTAGCGAGAGTTAATTTTTTATAATGGTAAATAGAATAAAATTCATCAGATCCGTTAAATATTTGATTAAATAATTGATGTCTTCGTGTACAAGGTTTTTTTTTTAATTATAACTGCAAAAAGTTAAGTTCATTCGTTGTCTTTATCTTTCCATTTACAGGTACTCAAGATAAAAAATATCGATTCCCATTTGTCCACAAGTGAAAAGCCCTCAATATTCTAACGCTTCCTCGGTGAAGCACGTGTACTCATTCTACTGTCACTATATACATAACATTAACTTCCCGTCTAGACCTGCAAAAAAAACACGGGGGGGAAACCGAACGGGCCAGAGAACGCAAAGTATAGAAAGAAGAAAAAAAGAAGCTGTGTTCGCGCGCATTCGGATTTTTCTTCTCGGTATAGAGGAAAAGTTTTGCTCTATCGCCGGAACGTCGTTTTTTTTTTTCGCGCGTGCGCGCATTACCGAATAAATCCGCGAAAATCCGCTTGGATGCCCTGCCGAATTATTTTCTCGGTCTCTTCTTCTTTTGTTTTTTGAAAGGGAAAACCGACTGCTAAGAACGAAGAATGGCAATTTTTCATTCGAAGGTAGGAAGAATGCGCGTGTCGCTAATCGGTCGGCTTTCATACCTTTTTTTACGAATCCCAGGTGTATGTGTATAAGTGCGCGAATTTCGGTTGGATTCATTTTTAGAGGATGTGAAAAATTGGCGCGCGCGCGCGCGTCTTTTTATTGTTTTTTTTATGTCAGTAGCGTATCTGTGAGATTGCATGTACCTATTCTTTTCTCGTTCTTTTTGGGAATACAGAGTTTGCTATTAAATTGTGATTTTATTACCTTTCGATAAGAATTTTGTGTTAAGTATTAGAAAATACATATAATTATCGTACTGTATCTTGCTGGCCTATTATATGTACATGGAGAGAAGAATTCGCTTGAAAAACCGATGTCAACGGTAGCATAAACATTTTGAATACTTAAGACAGAATTTTTCGATGCTTGAAACTGATTTTTCGAATCCGAGGTCGGCGTGACTTCGAAAATTTTGATACCACCACTGAAAAAATGAGTTCTATATTACAGTCGGTACTAAAATATAAACACAACAGCAGTCGAAAAATAAGCACTTAACGTTCTACTAAAAATTGGTATTGATTTTTCAGGCGATTTCTTCTCTCCGTGCATAATTAACGTAAAAGCTTGTATTTATTACATTAAAGCTAAATAATATATATATATATATGATTTTGAAATCGCAATATACACATAAAATATAAATGTATAATATGCACTAAAAAGTTCGATATAATAAACTAATTGGTTTAATTAAACAAGTACCTCATCAAATAAAGAGTTTCATTTTAAACAATTTTATATTCCTGTAAAAATATCTATCGCACAACTTAATACAATACCAATATTGCTATTCGCGTAATGCAATTTTAACAGTCTACTAGTGACCGTTCAATTTGAGTTATTTAATTCCAAGGATTGAAATGTATTACCATTAGAATGAATAAAGTTACAATAGTAGAAGCGAATCTATTACAGAATGCCTTTCTCTAATTCTTTTATTCCATTTTTTTAAAGCAGCAAAACTTTGTACAACTTTATCAATAAAATAATCAAGTCAATGGTATTTTTCCATTTGCTCTAAATATTATTATAATTTACAAATCAGTTCCATATTTTTTATTCCTAAGCGATAACAACTTTTGGGTAAAAATAAATTGTATTAATAATTTAGTTATTCTTTATTAACTTAAACAAATTGTTTGGACAAATAAAAAACATAATACTAAAAAAATCAGCACAAATACAAAAGAAGAATATGTTCGTATAGGGATCGCTTTCGTAATCGAAAACGTAGCCAGTCGGCTCCGTCGAGCGCAGATTAACCTCACTCAATCCGCGTATATGCAGAAGCTTCAAGTTAAATCAGAGGAGACGAAAGCAAATTCGAGTCTGCTTTGTCAAATGGAGCGCCGCGGGGGAATCACTATGTTTTGGAGGTCGGAATGGATTAGCCGGTTGATTAATATACGAGGCTCGCGACTTCCTGGATAAATTCCGAGGGTACGGTTCTATCTCTCTCTCTCTCTCTCTCTCTCTCTCTTTCTCTCTCTATCTATCTCAAATCTTGGAACTAAAATCTGTTTTAAATCTTTAGCTTTAAAATGGGTACTTTATTCATGACATTAAAACCAAAGAAGTAGAGAGAAAGTGAGTGAGAGCTTTCTTCGTAAGGAATTTTATAGTACGAAGCTTTTCTTAAATTGAGTATTAAATCTATTTTCGGATGCTTTCAACATGCCGAATCTTATTTAGTTGAGAATATTACAATATATGTTTGATTCATCATTATTGTTTATTGCTTACGTAAGGTGTATTTATTTATTCGCAATCCACGCGATATTTTGCTTAATTATTGCTTAAACATATAAGCATCCAGTTATTTTTTAATTAATGATATACTGGCAAACATAGTTCATAATTATTATTCCAGCAGCATTTGTATAAAATTACCAAGCGGCAACTATAATCCTCACTTACGCTCATTGCAAAATTGCAGAAAACCGCGTGTAATTAATCTACTTTGAGAGATAAAAAAAAGAAAATATGTATATAACCGTAAGAAAAGTGTAAACACAAAGCTCAACCGTAAGTACTTGACATCGGCTTGAAACACTTATGCGAATTTTTTTCGAGAGACACGATATGAATGAAACTACCGTCCTATTTTTTTTTCTTTAACAGCAAGAAGCGGTAGAAGGCAAAAATTTAAAATATTTTCGTCTTGTTTAAGCAAAAAGAAAGAAAAAAAATATCCTCTTCAAAACATTCAAAAGTGGTCGTTGTCAGAACGTCCTACGTGAATTTATGCAATGCATTTCGAGAGGAAAATACAAAAATGCGTGTAAAAAAAAGGTGAGGGGAGGGGGAGGCAGGGAAAGAGAATGAAAGCTGGACGCTTCCTATGTATTTACTTTTCTTGACGTAAACTCGCAGCTTTTCCACTATACCCGAGAATGGCTTAGTTCCTACGTTCACCCTTCTCTTCACTTTTTTTTCTTACTTTTCATCCTGTTTGTACTTCTTCTTTTTCGCCGAGCCTTTATAAATTTATATATCTCGTAAAGCAACTTTTTGGCTAAGCCAGGCTATAATTTTTTTCGACGTTTCTGCG
This sequence comes from Theocolax elegans, assembly GCA_026168455.1. Classification (NCBI taxonomy): domain Eukaryota; kingdom Metazoa; phylum Arthropoda; class Insecta; order Hymenoptera; family Cerocephalidae; genus Theocolax; species Theocolax elegans. The sequence goes on along the minus strand of CM047426.1, from coordinate 91,165,210 downwards.
TGTAAAGGAGCACACCTCGTTAAATTTGTAAATTTGTTTATAATTTTGATGCTTATATATTTCCAGTTTTTAATGCTTATGGCGATTATATTTTAAAGTTATATTATATTTCTTTTACAAGAAACTGAACAAAAAGTTCTTAAGTAAATATAAAGAAATTTATAAAATATTTGTACTGTAAGGTTTTTTAATTTAAATGATTATTAATATAAGTATAATTATATAAGAGTTGTAGATTTCAATAATTACTTATTTAAAATACTACAGATTCATTGATATTTTAAGTAAAATACGCATTTTAACTTTAGTATCAGTCACCATGCATATATTAAAGAAGATTAAATACGACATTCTAGTACCTGTTTTTCTTTATTTGCATGAAAAACAATTAACATAAAGAAGAATTCTATTTTTCATTAACTTGTTCAGAAATATGAATTTAGGTGAAAAATAGATTGCTTCAAAAGTAGCGCAATATAGTTTCAGTTTAAAATATTTCGAGGGTATTTAGAGAGCTATTTGTTGGTTAAAGAGGTAATTTTTTTGTCTAAAGCGGAAAATTTATTTGCTGTGTCAGAGAAGGCTTAAGTACTTGTAACACCCGCGTAAGAGGGTAACGGGTTAAAATTGCATTTTACTGTTTTTTTTTCTAACAATGTTCCTTTAAGTTGCTTTAAACGTACAACACATTTACATTTTTAACCATCACTGTACGATTAACAGCAGTATACAAAGAAAACTATTTCATTATTTTTAAACGATAGTTTACTGAAATGACAAATTCTTAAGGAAGAAATGACGTCGAAGATTCTTAATAATCTTTATCGACGCGAAATAAAATTTGAAAGAATGGCTTTTTTTATAACCATACTTTTATACATTTCCAATGTCAAATATCAAAGATAAAATGTATTACGCAAGAAAATTCTGAAAGCAGTCGATTTATAAAGTCTCAAGAGCTTATTCAACTTTTTAGATTAACAAGACAAATTAAAACTTATTTCAACGTCAGTCGAATAAAAAAAAATTAGTACAACAGTCGAATGACAGTGTTTCAATCACGTTGAAATATTTATACCGTAATTCTTTTTATCAGTGAGCGACTAAGGTCAAAAAATTGGGATGAGAAATTAAAAGTATTTCGTCTTCTCACATATATACATAGGGAAAAGGAAATGTTGAAAATAAAAAGAAAATAAACAAAATCTTGACTAAAGTCATCGCGCTTGTCACAATGCCCTCACGCAACTCATTTTTGAAGGTAGAAGAACAGGGGGAAATACACAAGGAAATAAAAAAAAAAGAAAGATAGAAACGCGAAACCTCGCTTCCCTCGACGAAAACTCGCGGGTTTGCCAGCAGCTGCTGTTCAGTTCCTTCGTTCGCTCTTTTTCCTTTTTTTTTCTTTTGCTTCCCCATCCTGTTTCGCAGGCTCTCGCTTTTCGCCGAGTCTTTTTAAATTTATATATCTCACAGGGGAACTCTTCGAGCTAAGCCGTAGGATTATTCTCGCGTATCGTATATATATGTATATATATATATATACATATACACACTTACATATACATATATATATATATATATATATATATACATATATACATATACACATGTAAAGGGGGAAACCTCGTTAAATTCGCTACTTGGCGAAAGGCCCCGTCTTTTCGACTGCGACTTGCTTCGCGCATTTTTCAGGCTTGCTGCTATTATTATCCTTACGATTGAGATATTTTTTTCTTTCTAGGGGTTAGATCGAATTGAAAGGTTTCGAGGGGTCTTTCCAACCAATTAAATTATCTTCCGTATTATTATTATTATTATTATTATTAAGTGTAGGTAGATTTCCTTCCTCATTTTTTATTATTTTATTATTCTTGTATCCATTTTATCATGTTACGAATAATTTTCAGGATTTAAAAAATTGAATATGATTCTATAAATTTGTGCGTTTTAACAAATAATAAAATGCACTTTTACATTTAAAATTGGATTAATTGGGTATATGTTAGTATAACAATTGAGTAATATTATATTCATTTTAAAAGTCAATAAATTGGAAGTCTATTCGACGTGTATCAAATATTTTGAAATTTTGTAAATGTAATATAATGTTCAATAAGAGATAGTTAAAAATGTAGTTTGTGCCTTTTAATTAATTTTAATTAATTAATTTAATTATTATTTCTTATTACATTTTATTATTTCTAAAATATACATCCATTGCTTTTACAAATTCATAAAATATAGCTCGAATTTGTATATTCTGTCGAAAATGAATAATATATTTTTTTCTCTTTTTTTTAAGATTAAATTATACAGTGTAGTGTATATTTAGCATTGTTAAATTTTAAATAAAAATGAACCTTCAATATTTTACTTATATAATAATAGGCATATCCTTTTTTTACCTTTTATTTCGAAGGTATACCAGAAGCACGTTCTTTTTCATATTTTACAAGTCTAGGTATATCGAACAAAAACTTTCTTTACATTTTGCATTCATTTTTGCGAGCTTACAGCAACCTTGGTAAATGACATTGTACATTACGAACAATGGATATCTGTGACATCACTTTTCAGTAAAGTATTCAGGCTTCTGCAATATCAATGTGAAATATCGGAATATTGTTGCCTGTCAACTCGTTTAATGGGGTATTCGTCTAAAATAATTCCTGTATACGCAATATCGTATTAATATTTAATAAATAAATAAATTTATTTAATAATTTAAATTATATTTTCCACAGTGTAGTATAATTACAGGTTCATGTACAAAATTTCGTATTTGTGATTCAAAAGTAGAAAAAAAATGTAACTCGATTAATAATTCATAATAAGAAACAGGTGACGCGACATAATTTATCAATACAATATACACAGTTGTTGAACGCGAGCGGTCACACACACGCGCTCGAGTTGTATCGCCTTATCTTTCTACTATATGAAGAACGTGACTCGCACGCTTATTACGTAACTCAAATTAGCATCGTAGCAGTATTCTTAGGAATAGCGCTTTAATGGGTATATCAGTGACTATATATACATCGTGAAATGTGTTTAAATCTCGTCATTTACCGGCCCGGATAGCTCAGTCGGTAGAGCATCAGACTTTTAATCTGAGGGTCCAGGGTTCAAGTCCCTGTTCGGGCGTTTTCTTTTATTTTTTTTTTCTAATATAACATTGTCATTGGGATCATATAATGAATCGTTTGTAATAATTAGATTATAATGCCATTTAACATATATTGTGTTATTATTTTTTTTAAACAATAATTATTTGTTTACGTTAATATTTAAATAAATTTTACAATTTTTAAATCATATCAATGATGCACGCAGTGCCTAGTTAATGTCAATCATAATGAATTATAATTAATATTATAGTGTTTTAGATTTATTAACAATTTAATTTCTTAATGCGATAATCTAATTTTAAACTTGGCTTGCTTAATTTTTGTGAATAAGGTGATTTTTATGTATATTGCTTTTCCAAATAATTGTTACAATGTATATTACTGTAATTGTTGTAACGAATGTAATTAGTTGGTTTCTTTCAATTAATTAACTCTTGCACAGAGATAGGCAATATTTTAGTATTTTTTATTTAAATACGTATTTAAATACAAAAGTATTTTGGAAAAAAATATTTAAATACTTTGTACCAAAAATATGTATTAATTATCTATTTTTTAACTAATGTATTTAAAATTCTTCGATATTTTAATGATTGTATTTAAAATACTTAAAATATACTTTTTTTAGGTATGTATTTTAAATAATATAATGGGGATCTAGTTTAAAAAAACGGACACCGCCAGACCCTTGCGATTGCTTTAAATATATATATATGAATTTTTTCAAATATTTAATTAAGAATTTTAACATGATTTTTGGGTTAGAAGTTTAGCTATTTTTTCGATTGAAAATTACCTACAAAACATTGCTTACTCAATCATAATTAAAAAAATAATGTTTCGATAAATATGAAACCGTCAGGCTCTCTCAAATAATTAAAACTTGCTTAGTGAATTTTTTTTACAATTCTAAATTACATTTATGAACAAAATTTTTGGGTTCGGCAGAGTAGATCCCTGTAATATGCGTCTGGCATGTCCTTAAAAAATTTACAATACATGTTTTTTAATTGCAATTATTTTAAAGCAGTGTATTTATGATACATGTATTTTAAACACAAGCATTTTAAAGCAGTTTATTTACAATACATCTATTTTAAATACAAGTATTGTAAAGCAGTGTATTTAAAATACAGTACTCCTGAAAAAGTACTCCTTAAATTTTAAAATAATAATTTATTTCCTAACAATTGAAAACATTGCTTAATTTTTTAAACAATTTATATTATTAATAATTTTGGTTAAAAATTTTTTTGGCCAATTTAAATGTAAAAACTATTTTAATTAATTATGAGACTTCGTACTCGGCTTTTTTTCCATAATGGACTTAGAATTTCAATAAAAGTCTAAATGTTTATTTAAGTAAATTGTTTAGCTGTTTTTACACATTTTTTCAATAATTTTTAATAATTTGGTAAGAATAATTTTTTATTACAATGTTAAGTTTATGCCATTTTGATTAATAATTACCGACCAAAAATTATTTACTCAATTATTATTTAAAAATGATTTTTTCTTAAAAAATCAAAATGTCAAGCCCTTTTTTATGCTTTAAACTATTCATATGAATTTTTTTGAGATTTTTAATTTAACATTTTAGATATAATTTTTGGGTTGGAAGGTGTAGATTCCTGTAATTTGGTTCCGACATCCCGTTAAATGGGCATATGTATTTTGATGGAATATGCGTCTAGCGACTAGTAGCGTCAAAACTTTATAATTTACATAAAATTATATTATATTACCGTAAAAATGTAGAGTTACTAAGAAATATCAACATCATTGAATAAACATGCGTAAGACTTGATAGAAGTTTGTGGTTACAACAATTTCAAAGTATAATTTAAATACGTGCGTGTTCACTTATTGGCACCAATTTTTATTCGCTAGATTTTGCTGTAATATTGTTAACTTTTGATGATCCGTTATCCCCTTAAACGCATAAAAATAAATAAAAATGGAAAAATGGCATAAATTTTATGTGAACAGGGATTATTTCTTACAAAAATGAGTGCATCAAAGCGAGTACGTCAATCGGATAAAAGACGGTTTAAACGGCACGACCGCTCAAACGAAATTCAAGATTCACGCATCCATGGAGCGAAACGGAAGCTTACCTAGTTCAACATGGACCAACCGAGAATCAAGGTTCATCGTGGTAGGTATAGCCCCGCAACGATGCAACGTTGACGTTGAATTACGCCCTTTGACGCGAGTGTACTCGATATTCGGCAATCCGCTGCTTCCACCGACTAATTAAGATTAACGAGTTGTTCCGGGATATCGCGGCTGTGGGGACTAACTTGCCACTGATTAGGAGGCTCTTGGATCACGAGGTCTACCTCCGAACGGCCAACTTACTTCTCCAGACTTTGCTCTCTTGGTTTTACGTTATTTACGCCTGACTGCACTGCATCTTACCTTCTTTATGATAAGGAAGAATAGTATTTTGGTTATTTCATCGTCATACCAATATTGTTTCTTTGAAAATTTACCATTACATACTTCTTCTTTTTTTAAATTATGGAAACCTAATTTTGATTAACTGGATAGTATACCTGATTATTACCGACCGAGCAAAATGTGTTAATTAAGGTAAAAGTACTAGTTGTGGAAAAGTGCCTTATGAGGGTGCTAAAGTTAAATATTTATCCTCCCTACTTTACCGACAAACGCAATAATTGATTTGAAACTAAAATATTATTGCGTTTTCGCCAACATGCTAGTGAAAAAGATATGGGAACCTAACTTCAACAGGGTACCTATTTTAATTTGATATTCAATCCACAGATTGTGGATAAACAAAAGCGCCTTTTTTCTTCTTTTTTTCCACGTACTGTTTTATTTTTTAAAAATTAATTAACATAAATTAAGTATGGAGTCCTCTTATTGAAATTATATTACTTGTGCTTATAAAAACTATATGTATAACAAATAATAAAAGTGTAAAAAGACACATACAAAACTATTATTCAAGTGTCTCAGAATCATATAATTCATGCGGTCTGTTGCTTATCATCGATAATTTGTACACTCAAATATTATGTCCGGAAAGGTCTTTTGACATGCAGTAATATTTATTGCACTACCTATGTCGGAGGACTGAGGACTGACTATACAGTCAGTCCGAGACGAGCCTCTAAAGAGCACTCTGAAGAACACCTACCACTATCATATCAAAATACACGCATTGTAATCTGCTGTATTTATGTGTATTGTATTTATTAATAAAACTATATTCATTATTAATCAATGTTCATTTATTAAATTAACCAACAAGGTTACATAAGCAAAATATATTAATTTACACAAATGACGTTTCACATTTGATGTATATATTGGCATTAGTGTCAGAATAATGAGAATTCTATTATGAGAAGATATTTCATTTTTATTTACATTTCTTATGGTATTTCTAATTAGATAATAATATTTCAAACTATTAAATTATCATCTTCCTGGCAGTATTATCCAGTAAATGTCTATATAAAGATAAATGTATCTTACCACACGGTTTAATTTACTATAGTGTTCCATTTTATGTACATATTGACGTCACAAGTTTCTATTTATTATTTAATTTTTACAGCTATAATAAGCACTAAAGAAATATTAATAAGAAAAATTATAAATATATCATATACAAACAAAATTTATTTTTTTCTAAATATTTAAATTTCCTAAATTTAATTAAAAATATAAATACCTCTAAAATGGTTTCACAATTGATACTTTAACCTTATTATATTATATGCAAAACCCAAATATAGAGATATTAGATAATTCGACAATTTATCAACCTGCAAAGTTTCATATATATATTTTAATTGGGCCCTTAAATAATGTTTGTACCAAAAATAGACAGTTTTATCATTATTTTATGGACTTGTAAATCTGCACAATAACGTATTTTCTTTTAACAATCTAGTATTTCTGTTTTAATTTTTCGCAAAGTGTAGTAGATTTTGTTGAGTAAATATTAAAATTAACTTATTTTGTCTGGTCGGTAACAGTTAGGTTCGCCCTCACGTTAAAAAGTATAAACAGACTGGTTTCTGTAGGAAAGTCGGTAAGGTAGGAAACATTTTTTCTCTATATATGTTGGGTATACTTTTATAAAATATTTAGTATACGACAAACTAAATGAAACTTTTTCCGAACTGGTGTTCTATATTCTATAACTATCTATATTCTGAAATTTCACCTAAGTTTATTCCACACTGGTTATCTCTTAACAAGATGTCGGGTCAAAATTACAGGAATCTGCATCTTTCAATCCAAAAATTGTACCTAATATATTCAATTAAAAATCTGAAAAAATTCGTATGTATAGCTTAAAACATAAACAAGGGCTTAACGTTTTGATTTTCTTAAGAAAAAATCATTTTTAAATAATAATTAAGTAAATAATTTTTGGTCGGTAATTATTAGTTAAAAAATTTATAAACTCTCAACCCCAACATCGTTATCAAATTATAGATTTAAAAATCTGGAAAAATTTAGGTATATTATTTAAAACATGGCTAATGGACTGACATTCTGGGTTTTTTTTTAAATTTATTTATTTGTTTATAAAAAAAGTAAAAAAATGACCATTTTCTGAGTGAATAAACATATCCTTATAATTAATTTTTCAAAATTGTATTTGAAAGACAAATAAAAGGGTATATAAATACATATATTTTTTGAATATTTATCCCACTGTAAATCCGAAAGGAAATAAATGAAAATTTAACCAAACATTCGTTATCTTGTTTCGAAGAGTCGATCAGTGCATTTATTCTATTTTTTAAATATTGTAAATGAGTTGAATAGAGATGGAAGTGAATAGATATTTTATCCTTTATAGAAAGGATAAATTTAAATTTTTCATTTACGAGATATTACTTAAAATGTATTTTTCATTTAATTTTTGCTATTTCTACGATATTCTAAAAGTAAAAGAAAAATTTGAATATTTAGCTTAATTAATAATTTTTTTTTGGCCAAGTACAGGTAACACGAGCGAAATACAGGTAAAAACTAAATAAATAATAACAAAACGTTATTACCACTTTAATTGTATAAAAATGATGTCAGATTTAAACACATTAAAATATCCATTGATAAAAAATATTGGTAGAGTAAATGATATATCTATTTATATTAATCGAGAAAAAAAGAATGGATATAAGACTGTTCCATGCAGAGAACAAGTTGAGTTTTCTCGGTGATGCAGGTTCCACTTTAAAGCCTACTCTGATAGGGTCTCCTTGATGTTTATCCCTCCCCTTAGACAACAACAAACGATTCAATTCCATACGTCGACGAAATACCGCGCGAGCTCACGGTATATAAAAGGAAACAATGAGGAAGGAAGACGGAAGCTCGCGAATGTCGCTTTCTACCGAGTCTATATATATAGCCGTGCATTAGCTCGATTCTCCAAGGCTCGAGTGTATATAGCAAGAAAAGGAGACGAGAGGGAGAACTTGGAGAATGGCTAGAAGAAAAGGCTTTTGAGGAGAATACAGGGGTTGCATACACATATATACCTGTATATATAGATATATATATATATAGAATACAGCCTGGTCTAGCTATATACTGTACTGCACGGTGTATGTGGAACTTTGTAAGGAATCGTTTCGATTCGCGCGTTTATCGATACTACTCTCTCCTTCTCTCCCGTATAGTGTCTACACACATACTTGGAACACACACACACACACATAAAAATGTACGTATGGGTGTGTATATAGGTATACGCGTTTTTTTGACGAGACGTTCATTTACCATTTCGATTTTCTATACGGGCTCGACGTACAAATCTGCAATCCCGCAAAATACAAGCTTTATACTGTGTCTAGCCTTACATTCGTCGAGACATGATGTAAACGCTGCCGTATATACCTTATTCTTTGCTTTCGATAGGTATTATATCGTTTCCTTTGAGAAATGTGTGTTACTAAGTCGCTCAATGGTGATGTAGTGGATTGTTTTTCTTACCTAAGATATCTCAAGCAAATATTGTGTTACTTTGTTGTTAACGATTTTACTTACAAGTGGTTAAATGTTCTATTTCTCATGCAAAAATAATACTCATTAACTTTACTGTATCTAATGAAACAAAGAAAATTTATTAAATTTAAAGAAATATATTTAAAGAAATAATAATTTAAAAAAGTATTACTAGTCAGTTATTAATAATGGTTGATAATGATGTTAAATTTCGAATTTTTCAATAAATTTGGACGTGATACGATACAGGGTTTTATAGTGTAGAATTATATAAAAAGCTGCAATTAATGAAATGCAATTAGTGTAATTGTAATTGTAATAAATACAATGGACCTGTAGTAGATGTGTGGTGACTACTAACCTTCATAGAAAAGAAATTTTGACCACAATGGAACTACATTTGAGGTATAGAGAGAAAATATTAACGAAATACTCTTTTCTTTTCGTAATCGTAATTTAACTAGCTTCGAATGATCGGAGTAGAGGTTTTCTGCGACGTTTTATCACCCAGAGATAATTTGATAACATATTAAAGCTCCATCGATCTTTCAATCGACGTTTAAATTCTTTTACGGGGATGTCAAACTCGGACAATGGTCATTTTTTACTTTTTTTATAAAGAAATTTTTTAAAAAACTTTGACCGTCAGGCTAATTTTCCCAAATTTATAAATCCATAATTTGATTACGAACTTTTTGACTAATAATTACTAACCAAAAATTTGTTACTCAATTATTATTTAAAAAATGATTTTTTTTGTTACAGTTTTTTTTCAAATCTGCTTGTTTTGTATTTCGTTTTACAGAATCTATGAATTTTTTGATAGGTCTTTAAAACTGAAGGATGCTCCTTTCTCGATATCATTCATGTTTACAGTCAAATTTTAATCTTTAAATAAAGTACGAATTTCAGAACCACCGAAGATACTTGCACTCAGTTTCATGTTCTTATGTGTAAACAATTAGCTCACATATTTCGTAGCATTGGCCTTCATTATTTAAAGTTCTAATGAATTGATATACAGAAAAGCATATTTTTATGTATTTTGATCCACACAATTCAAATTTGAGGTGCGCTTAATAGTAATACCACAAACGAGAAAACGCGTTTTTTTTGCAGTTTTGCATTATTCTCACTGAAAACCTGGTAATACACAATATTCTGACTAAAGATTCGAAACTAGCGTTAGAAAATGCATATGTAGGATTAGATAGGTCGGATAAAATACGGATATTTTTTTAAAGCATGTGTAATTACGCAATAATTACCCATTAACGGTTACTAACGAATTAGTATTCATTACTAACTCAGTTAGGTAAACTGAAGACGATAAAGATACATAGGTAATAGCTACAAAACTATATAGGAATAAGTACTAATCCTTATTTAAACGGCAATGTAGGTACTCAGTCCTAGTATTTGTGTAATAGTTACTATCCTAAAATTTTATAGGTTAATGAAAGCCAACAAATTCAGAAAAGGTTAAAAACAATAAAAATAATGATTTATTTTATACCAAACTTTATTTCCAATTTTTTAGTATAAACATATTACTATTAATTACAATATCGCTGGTAATCAGAAACTGTGAAAGAAGTTCGATAGAGAATGTTACTTTCGTAAAATGCTTAAAATATAAATTTATCGTATTATAAACAAAACACAGAATGTTCAATTGTTTCGTGCGTGCTCTCTTCCTCGATCCATCTCAGTCTGTCTCTCTATCAGCTATCTCTCACACACTCATACGCGTATGCACCCTATCCCAGCCTGGCATTATTACTTAATTATTATTAATTAATTATTAATCATTATATAAATAAATCGCGCCTTGTTATCATTTTTATTTATTACTATAATAATTAATAAATTTATTTAATTGTAATTGTAATAAATACAATGGACCTGTAGTAGATGTGTGGTGACTACTAACCTTCATAGAAAAGAAATTTTGACCACAATGGAACTACATTTGAGGTATAGAGAGAAAATATTAACGAAATACTCTTTTCTTTTCGTAATCGTAATTTAACTAGCTTCGAATGATCGGAGTAGAGGTTTTCTGCGACGTTTTATCACCCAGAGATAATTTGATAACATATTAAAGCTCCATCGATCTTTCAATCGACGTTTAAATTCTTTTACGGGGATGTCAAACTCGGACAATGGTCATTTTTACTTTTTTTATAAAGAAATTTTTTAAAAAACTTTGACCGTCAGGCTAATTTTCCCAAATTTATAAATCCATAATTTGATTACGAACTTTTTGACTAATAATTACTAACCAAAAATTTGTTACTCAATTATTATTTAAAAAATGATTTTTTTTGTTACAGTTTTTTTTCAAATCTGCTTGTTTTGTATTTCGTTTTACAGAATCTATGAATTTTTTGATAGGTCTTTAAAACTGAAGGATGCTCCTTTCTCGATATCATTCATGTTTACAGTCAAATTTTAATCTTTAAATAAAGTACGAATTTCAGAACCACCGAAGATACTTGCACTCAGTTTCATGTTCTTATGTGTAAACAATTAGCTCACATATTTCGTAGCATTGGCCTTCATTATTTAAAGTTCTAATGAATTGATATACAGAAAAGCATATTTTTATGTATTTTGATCCACACAATTCAAATTTGAGGTGCGCTTAATAGTAATACCACAAACGAGAAAACGCGTTTTTTTTTGCAGTTTTGCATTATTCTCACTGAAAACCTGGTAATACACAATATTCTGACTAAAGATTCGAAACTAGCGTTAGAAAATGCATATGTAGGATTAGATAGGTCGGATAAAAATACGGATATTTTTTTAAAGCATGTGTAATTACGCAATAATTCATTTTTTTATGGTACACAAAAGTAACTTAATTTTGTAGTACTTGAACCCACTATGTTTAATTCTTAGGGCACAAGCCGTTCCATGTATTCAGTTGAATTAAATTTAGATTATTTTATTTACAATAAATGTCATTTTTTTAAATATACCGAGTATCTATAGTAATTATTATTTAGCATAAAAATGAATAAACTTTTGTTTTTAAACTCTAACAAGCAATACGTTCGATACATATATGTAATTTCTTAAGAGAAGAATAAGACAAGCATCTGTATTTTCCGTTTCGACTGACGCATTCACGATAAAATTGATCGCCAAAGCCTGTCTCTCTACTCTATATACTAAAATATCATAGTAATAAAGAGATATAATGCTGGGAAGCATACACACATACATATACATATATATACACACTGAATATTGTCCAAAAATATCATCGTAAAGATGATCGAAGCTATACAATATGCAATTTATAATATATTTTTCCATGTACGATGCTTCACCTGGTATCCCTCTCCCTTTTGTTCACTATCAAGATACATACTTTTATTTCTCTCGTCTCTCGTTTCCTCCTTAAAGGCTTCTCTCTCTCTCTCTCTCTGTCTCTCTTTCGGGGGAAGTTCGCCGAGATAGAGCACGGCCTCATACGGCGTCTTATCGCGCAAGCCGTCATCAGACAGATACACCTATACCAACAACGGTATATACTCACACACATAAGCGGAAAAACTCATTTGCCGTGGAAGCAATACAGGGTACTTTCGAAGTATTGCACGTGAAACGTGGTATATACTATCCGAGGAAAGCTAGTCGATTTAAACCACGTATGGCCACCTCTTATCTTCCTTCCCTTTTCTTTCCATTGGTCTAACTATATTATATAGATTTACGTAAATTTAACACTTCGTTAAACAATCATTTTGTCGCATTGTGTCTGTATACGTATTCGAAAGATATGTTTTATTATATTTTTTTCTGCAATACTGTTTAGTATATACACACAAATATATATATATACATATACGTAAGATTTTATTCATCGAAATTCTCTCTATATTTCTTTCGGTATTATTCTGAATATTACTTCTATAGGCGTATGTCACCGACAGAAAATACCGGATCATTTTTACGGATTTCGTGGTTATATTATATTATCTAAGAACTATAGATACGACATTTTACGATCCCGTGATTTTCTTTTATATCGTGAGAGACATACGTGCAGATAATACAAAAATTCTTCATCAACTTATCTCGTACATTCGTAAATATTTTAAACTCTAAATTTTTTTACACGTCCTGTAAATATATTTTTATATAGACATTTTATTTCTATTATATATACTTTGTTATGCAAAACAAAAAAAGATAAGTAAATTTGTTGGTCGGAATGGTTAAATTAATAAATTGATAGATTTGTAGAAGCTGATAAGTTAATTTCATGCCACCCTTGAGCTAAGATTAAATGCTTACGTTTCACACTATACTACACCCAAGAGCATCTTAGATATATAATTAGAAGTTTGTTAACAATGTCGCTTAATTACTATCTAGCAATAGATCATTACTATATGTAATGCGATAAATAGAAAATTAAATTAATTATTATCCGTTTCATTAAATTTATCTCGTATCATCAGAATATAAAATATATGAATTCCCATTATACTTTCACGTAAGACTAATGTAAATTATTAATACCCAGCACACTATCCGCATTATGTTAAGACTGCATATATACATTTTATTAGATATAGTACATTTTATAGTTGCAATCAAATTTTATATTACGTGCAATTATAGAGAGAAAGATGCTCATATACGTGGTATATACCTCAAAACGTACGATTTTCCACTGGTCATATTAATGTAAATTTAGAATAGTACATGTATTGTGTATATACCACATTTATACATATGTTTACATTCTATTTTATAAGCATATTGTAAAGGTGCATTTGCATATGTCCTACGAGTTTCCTTTACTTACAGCTGCTCTAATAAATAATGTATTTTGAAAAATGAAATCTTACATATATAAATAGTAAAAATATTTTCTAAAACAATTTATTAATTTTCGATTTTTATATTTACATTAGAAAGATGAAGATAAAATCAATTCTGCGTACCTATATATTGTATACATATATACGAGATACACTTGCTAGATTTAAAAGAATGAGTGAATTGTACGGAAAAGAATAGGAAGTAAAACAGATTGAAAACTAAAATAATATTGAGATAAAAGAGACAGAGACTGAAGCATTATATTTATTTAGTAGATAGACATTTCCTGAAGTGCATGCATTCATTATATACATATATATAGTTTTATAGTTTAAATTATATATATATAGTGAATAAAGGTTTTCAATTTGTAAGCGGCTGACGAGTTGGAGCAATAAATCTAAATATTTTGTATTGATATTATAATCAATACAATATTTACGAAAGAAAAGATGAATATTTTAAAATAAATGGATTTATATAATGAATATTGTGTGTATATTGTTTGTATTTAGTTTATACATGATAATACGAGGGAGTATATACGCGAATGTACTGCAGAGAACGTATATAATAACGTTGAGCATAAGGTTTCGAAGAACAAAACAAGAAATAAATAGCTCTGAATAAATCAAATTAATTTGCATTATATATGCGCGTTGTTGATTAAATTACATCGATTAACACACAATTATCCTTTTTGCATGCAGCAAAAGCAGCAACGTACATACAGTTATTCGATATAGGAAGACAAAAGCATTTCGCATTGCGGATCTCCATAACGTTCAATCCTTGGTATTCATAGGGTAAAAACAGATTCGGCCCTCCCTCTTTCGGAAGTAACCTCGTAGCGTACGTTCCAGTTTTGCAAAAACTATGTTAACAATTCGAGTGGGGTTTGGTTCCGATCCACCCATCCGGATCGCTGAAACGCAAGTGCAAACCTGAGATAAACAAAACTCGCGTCCGGGAATTCTATTAAAACAGAAATGGTCGCCGTTAGTCGGGCGCGAGAGTGTAAAAACCTATATATAGGAATCCACCGAATGTATATACCTATATATACATACATATACATATAGTTGGACAATGGTGCTTTTAAGCCGTCGAAAAGTGCAGGACTGCGCCCGAGCGGTAATTGTTATTCGGTCTTCGGGAGTTAATCGCGTGGAGGGGCTTGAATAACCCCCATACCTCTCTCCCCCCCCCCACCCCGGTCCACCCGGAAGATTATAATAATGCAAGACTGGAAGGGGATGGAGGGAAGTTAGTTCGCGCGCGCGCGCGGGGCTCGCATTAATTACGAGCATAAAGCGCTTCGGGCCAAGCGAGAGCAGAGAGAACGAGAGAGGGAGAGAGCTTGAGAGAGACAGAGAGGTTTATATATATAAAAGCTCTCTCGGCCGAGTCGTAAAATTGCAATAAAGTCACGAGCGGACTTTCCCTGATGGTATATAAGGGAAACGAGGCTGGCCCTTGAGTATTATTGATGATGCACCTGTCTGATAGGTCCGCGTCTTTAAGATGCCACTTCCCCTGATTTTGTGGGGCTACCGACCGACCAAGCGAGCGCACCTTCCGATATTGCGGGGATTCGGGAGAGTATATACTGTCCGTAAACTGTTCGACGTTTTAATGTTACTCTACAACTTTTACGATTTTACAGGGCTTCCGCATTTTTATAGATTTACTTCCTTTTCGTCTCTTTTCCTTTTACTTTTTCTTTTTTTAAATCCCCCGTTCAACCTGAACATTAATATTTAATTTTTTTTTCATTTATCATATTTCTCATTTTTCTTTTCTTTCACGATAATTGACATACTATCAGACGCGTGCATTACTAATCATAGTAATCTCCAAATCTTAAAGTATAGCCAATTAAATATATAAACACATCGGATATGAACCGAAGGCACCAAATTTTTTATTCTTGGTCGACTATGCTGCGGCAGTTTTGAGGCTGCAAACGAACCGAAAGAAGAGAAACGAAAGTAAATCAGTAAATAATCTGACAAACGAGCAAGAGTATCGGACATACGAGGAATATAATAATGCGACGTTTGACAAATGACCGAGAGTCGAAACGCGATAATATTATACAGCACAAGAGAATCAAGTGTATGTACGCACACGCAGAGAGTGCGAGAGGGTGATAGAGGTAGGGGGTCACATGTATATTAATTTACACGTACACACGCACGTACATACACACCCACACACGTAAACACGTGTTGTTTTACTATCAGCTGCAGCGTATAACCACTCGAAGGCGATTTCTGCGATAATGTAGTTTCTTTGACGGATCAGCACGTCCGTCCCGTCGTTTCGCCCGAGGATCTAATGCGTCACCGCTAGGATTAATAATACTCTCTTCGGTTCTCCGCGATATCCTATATATAGCTTTTCCTTCCTTCTTTCACCTTATCCCTTATATACCGACAGTTAGTAAAAAGAGACAGGCTGGGGGTAAGAGAACCGACTTGGCGACGGATTCCCCGAGAAATTGTGATTTATGACGCGTGAGGGAAGGCCTTTTTTTCAACGATAACGTCGCTATCCTCTTTTTTCTCTTTTCTTTTTCATCCAGGTGAACGAAAACGAAAACAAAAAAAAAATATGAAAAACGTTAAATAATCCAATTATCTTATTTTTGTTTCGCACTGCGCTTCTGCTTCTGATGAGAAAATATCCTTCTCGGTTGGTGTGTTAGTTTATCTTGCTTTGAATTTCGCTGTCGCCACCCGCGTTTCTCTATCATATTTTATCGAAGTGATAGATTGCCCAAATATAAGGTCGGATATAATAAATTTGGATTACTTATCCTTAATATATGTTTGTAAAATTTGTATTTATTATACCTATCTACGGTTACTTCGTTTTATAAAATTCAGTGTATTGGTACCGCTGCAGTGTGTGCGTAATAATTAATCAAATTAATTATTATACAACGTACAATAAACCAACTTTTAGCATTGTCTGTATTTTTTTTAATTAATACAAAAACGTAGTAGATCGAGAACGAATGTTATAGAATATGTCTGTTAATTATAATAACGAGTGATTTTTATTTTAAATTCAATATTAAAATTATTTCAAACATTCAATTTTCATTTAAAGCTGAATATATTATATGTATACGTGTATGAATGCACATTCAGTTAATTAATATTATTTTATAAAAATGTGTCACATTACAATTATAGAAGTTATCCTATCTTAAAAAGTTTTGATTGATCAACGTATTGTTTTAAATTAAAAATGTACCATATTTCAATGTCAATTATAACTAAATGTAAATTCGTGTAAAAAATTTTTATTCGACTTTGATTAATGTAATTGCTGAATGCTGTTCAAGTCTAACTGAATTTTATTCAATTTTCAAAAGTGTATAATGTTTCTGTAGCTTATACTGTTTTAATATTCACTGTATTCAAAGGGTAATTAATATGAAAACTTGGAAAAGCTCTGTTACTAAATTGGGTTAACATAAAGAGTATACTTATAAGTAACGTAATATATCTATATTGTTTTTGTATATTTAAGCAATCAAGTTATTGGCATATAACGTAAATTCTATTCGATATTTTCTTAAATTAAATTTTGTAAATTAATTGCCATTATGCTATCACATTGGAGATCTAAAGTTACACCGAATCGAGGCCAACGCAAAAGCGGTATATATTTCAAACGATGTATATATAGTTGAGTAATACTGTAACTTTGAACGCTGAGATTGAATAATAATTTTTTATGCATACAACTTTATATAAATACGTTTAAAATTTTTTTTTGTAATATAAATAATTATTTTCAACCTATAGTAATGTGAATATTTCCAACTTTTTTCGGCAGTTGATAAAATTTAGGTCTGATGAGGAGTAGTTACTGAAATTAAAAATATTTATAAAATATTAACAAAAAATGTTTTTTCTTTATAATTTATAATTTTTTTTTCGAGCGTATTTTTTAAATGGGTTTTTCCAAGTTTTAGCTAATTATAATGTGTAATTATTAAAGCTGAGCATATTGTCTTGCTATTCAAGTTCAGCTAAAACTTCGGCATAAGTTGTGTAAAGAAAATTTACGTCAAACTCCTTTTTTCTCACTCAGTTGTTTATTAACTAATGAAAGCAAACTCAGAAGTTAGATTATCATTGATTTTAAAAATAATTAAAAACATTCGCATTAAGCATAACTTAAACCTATATATAAAAGTTCAATAAATTTTTATTAAATTAGTTTTACATAGCTTCAGAGTAAATCCTGCTTAGTTTCAACAAAAATTTACCAGATATACATTAGATTTACAAAGCTCAGGTTAAAATAATTATTATTATGTATCGAAAATCAATAATTATCCGTAATCCAAATTTAAAATTATAACGTCGGTTGCAATCGTTCTTGAATGAAACAAGGAATTATTTTTTACATCTTGAATCAGTCAATAATCAAATCTTTCTTTTATACGATTTTTGGACGCTAAAAGTTATTATCAAGTATTAAATATAAACAGTAATACGACATCAAAATCAGTAACGATATTATTAGATGAAATGTAACAGCTGCATATCCTTAAAAAATGTATTCTATCATTTGTATGCGTCAATATTCGAGAATAATCCAATACGCATTTACAGCCGATTGATTCCAGTATGTTGGATTTTGAGGGTTGCGTGCCTTTGGATCTTCTCCGCGAGTAGCAAATGCAAAGCTTACGGGACGGTGCTCGGCAATATGCTTCTTCGACGCGTGTATACGTATGAACCTATAGTGAATCTTATGTACTAAGTAAATGTACATTAATTCCATACCCGGGTACTTTTTGATTTGGAGAGTTTTAATGTTTTTATTTATGAAGTGTAGAATATAAATAAAAAATAATTTTATAGTGATGATAATTTTAATTTAACCGGAAATGTTTATCGTATGTGTTTGTACTTACTGTACACATTTTAGGCATTTGCATATTTTATTAACTATTTTATTTTTTGGTAAAAAATTATTTAACTTAAAGCTAATTATAGCTACATTACATTTCGTGCTAATGTTAGGTAGACCAATATCGAAACCCTTATGTTGCATAAACCATGGCAACATTAACACGTTCGTCAATCTCCCTTTATACGATTGTAAATCCTGCATGATTCCGCATTAATTTACATTTTCTTATAAATTATAAGAACTACACGAATGGATTTTAATCAGTGTTTTTTTTTAAATATATAAGCTTATACATAAGATGTATCATTTATACGCATCTTCAATTATATTTTTGTTAATTGACAATAATTTTAAAGTATAAATGCAACATTTCTTGTTTTTATTCGGATAAGTAAAATGTACATTCACAATTAGTAGTGTACATATGTTCAAAATATTTCTAATTTCGAACTTTAACGTTATTCAAAATTTTGGAACATTATCGTATACTTTAAGAGTTCATTATATACAATTACGATAGGGTTATTCACGAATTCCCTAATGTCTCCATTGCTGATTAAAGATGACTTTAGCACGCGATTTCTTGGCGAACTTTCAACTAATCGGGCTAAAACTTTCTGGATAAATTCGAAATATGTTTCTTTACTTACTAAATGAAGTGAAATATTAAAATGAGTTTTAAATTAATACAAATGAATTTCTACAACCCACGAAACAAAAAACTTAAAGTAATGTTAATATTTGTAAGTATATATGTATGTAAGTATTGTATAAGGAGTAATAATACTAAATGTAATGGTTATAAATAAATTATTTACGGATCGATAAAACTGTAATTTTTGTATTGAAATTTTAATAATAGTCTAGAAAATGATTTTGAAAAAATTTTTCTAGATTCAATGTGTGTTTATTGGACAGTTAAATTTATAGAATTTGGAATGTTCACTATCATATTGTGATATTCATTTTGTAAGATTTAAAAAGTTAGAAATGATTGTTGGTCTTGTGAAAATATTAATAGCTTATTCAAGATAATTTTATTTTACATTAGTTTTGTCAAGGTGTTTTGTCTCGTTTGCAAATTTGAAAAGATTTGACCATATGCGTCTATTCAACAAGAATTATATAGAATATACCTGTTAAAAAGAGGGTGAATAAACGATTCGATCGAATGGATACGTATATTTCTAAAACAATGAAAGCGTTTTCACACTCGACTTAACCGTTTTCTTTTAATCAAATAAATTTTGCTATGCCGCAAAGCAAACCCAAATCACCGTCGAATTAAGCTGCGGCACATCCACAACCACGGCTTAAGCATCCCAGTAAATTAGAGGTCGGAAAGAAGGCGCAGGTAAAAAAGAAAAACCGTGGAAACCCTTTCATTATACTCACCAAGGCTGCAAAAACCGTAATTAAGGCACTAAGTAGTTTTCCTCGTCGTGCAAGCGAGATACACGACATTTTGCAATTACCGTATGGCTCCTTTTTCTACCAAGCCACCCAAGGAAAAAGCGCCTTGAAACGGAAGGAGAAGTCGACCCGTCGTTCAACTGTAACTCGAGAAGCTCTCCCTCTCTTGCTTTCTCTCTCGAGGGGCTTTATTACACGAGGCTACGACTCCTTTTTCCAATCCGATCTTCACGTGCCGAGACCGCGAGATCAAGGGGTTTACCTTTTCTCTTCTTCCTAGTATCGTTTCTGGTTATATACACGTATAGTCATTCGTATTTTTCGTTGGGATATCAAAATTTGTTATCATTCTCGAAACGCAGTGTTATAGTTTTGTAAGCGTAACAGGTGTTGCGCGAACGAAATATTTGTTTCTTTTTCCTCCGCCGTGTTCCATTTTGACGGGAACGAAGATTACGACATCTTCTGTTTATATAAAATGACAATTTAATTGCGAGAACAATAATATTCTGACTAGATGCATGATCTAAAGGGATTACAATTGTAAATTAAATGCAATAAAAAAGTAGTTTCGCACAAATTATAACAATTCCACTGACGTGCATTGTAATGCATGTTTAACTTCACTTAAAAAACATACATTTTTATTTAAGAGCTATTTTTGTTAAATATGAAAAAACGGAAAATCTGGTTGCTCTAATAGACTTTCTTTAGCATCAAGAGTAATCTGCTTGATTTTAAAATCTATTCATCTTTTTAAATTATATACTTACTTATTTTTTACAAAAAGAAACTCCCCGCATGATTATAATATAAATATTTAGTTTAGAGCAAGCAAATTTTCTTCATAGTGTCACGTACACATAGGCCAACCCACGTAACAATAGATAAAAAATTTTTTCTCAAAAATTAATTTATTTGTTTTAATATATATTGGCAGACATTTATTGGAAATATTACAAATACATCGATATATTTGTGGCTAATGCGACTTTCACAAAATAGCTAGTTTCCTTTGATTTTCTAAATAACTAATAATTCTACCACTTGAAATTCGAAAACGATTTCTTTAATGCAGAGAGCGATGATTGAGCGATTGGTATTTCGCGTGAGAAAGGGTAAAAAGAAATTTACTTAATCAATATAGAAACCAACCGAAAAATATCCCTTGGCTCTTTCATTAAAGCCTGGTCACGGGTTAAATAAAGAAAACGAAAAAAAGGTTAGATTCAATAGCCAACAAAAGGTAAAATCCGTACGGTAGCATTTGAAAACGCTGATTAATGCCGGAAACCCTGCAGGATTTCACCGCGATAGTCCGCGCGCCTGCAAAAATCCTTTAAAGCCGAAACGACGGCTGCTGTCGCCTCCAGTTTTTTTTTGTACGGGAGGCCGTTTCGCATTTGAAAGTAAAATTTGACGCTTGGGACGGAAAAATCCGTAGTGGTCAGACCCGTTGAGAAAGAGCTCGCAAACACATCTTCCAAAATCAATTTTCCATCTCGCTCGTCCCGTATGCCCTGGGAAATCGGCATATCGCGTGAAATTTATGGCCTCCAAAAATGAATGGCGACCTCGAGTTTTCCTGGACTTCGATTATAATTTTTTTATAATAATCCTTTTTATTCGCCAACTTGAATCGACCGAATAGAATTTATACGTGAGAAAATTGAGCATCGCTCTATATACTGTGGTTTAGAACTAAGCTCGACATTCCAATATCTTTACTTTTATGTAATATTTTTGTACAGCGATTGTCACATGGTGTTTTAAAGCTTCCTACTATTTTTCCAATAGATTAGCTTATGACATTTTTTTTTTCATTCGTAGATAATACCAAACTATACGTATTAGTTTGCGTGAGAAAGTAACATAAGTTTAGCAGATATTCGGATTTTGGTGAAAAGCTTCTCAATATTCCCTTTGACTATAAATGTAGAACCGATTTTGTAAATTAAATATTTAACGAATTCCTTTGTTACTTTGATTTTGAACACGGCTTAATGATTTAATTAAACAGTCGACAAGTTTTTTTGAACGTTTTATCAAGTGCAAAATATAATGGAGCCGGTTCACTTTAAACTTAAATTATTAATGTATCTAAGCGACTACGTTTTTGGGACACTGCTTTTTTCATAAGACATTGATACTATGCATTATTTTAATGAGTGAACACAGGTATTTGAGTCGATGTTCAGATTTTAATTTTTAGCAAACGTGAATAACAACGACGTAATAAGTGAATTCGCCCTTAAATGTATCAGTATTAAAATTGAAATAAAATACAGTAACGTAGTTAAATCAAATAACGTTATAAAGTTATAGGTTATTAAAAACATATAAAAAGAAAGCTGATCAATAAAACTATATTGGCGCAAAATAGTCTTGTATGTAAGATTCAAATTGCTTAATAAAAAAAATAATCTACTTTGTTGTAATTTAACGGGACAAGCCTAAATTAAAATTGGAAAAAAGTTATTCAATATTAATAATTAATAATTTTTTGTATAATAATTGAAAAAATTTCTTAATTTTTTAAGCAAATTATATTATTATTAACTTTTATTTAAAAATTTTTTGGTTAATTGATATGTCACATAACTATTTTAATTATGAGATTCCGTAGTCTGATTTTTTATCATAATGGACTTACCGCAGGATATTACAGGAACCACTTCATCGAATAGGCTGACATTTTAACAGTAACTTTTAAATATGATTTTAATCCACTTGAATGAAACAAATTTTCAATGAAAGTCTAATGTTTATTTAAAAAAGTTATTTAGCTGCTGTTTACACAATTTTTTAATTTCTCTAAATAATTTGATAAGAATAATATTTTTATTACAATGTTAACACAGTCTCTTCCATTTAAGTAGATTAAAATCATATTCAAAAGTTACTGTTAAAATTTCAACCTATTCGATGAAGTGGTTCCTGAGATATCCTGCGGTAAGTCCATTATGGAAAAAAATCAGAGTACAGAGTCTCATAATTAATTAAAATAGTTATGTGACACATAAATTGGCCAAAAAATTTAAAATAAAAGTTATTAATAATATAATTTGTTTAACAAATTCAATTGTTATAAACAAATTATTAATTATTAATATTGAATAGTTCTTTTTTAATTTTAACTATAGGCTTGCCTTCTTAAAATATTAATTCGTACATTATACGCGCGTTTATCAAAATTTTCAATCTCCAAGTGCAAAATGTAATTGAATCTGTGGTTACACCAGAAAACAAATAAATGTTTTCTATACCTTTCAAAAAATTTGTAGCGAGAATTGGATTTATTATAAAAAAGTGTACGTTGGTAAGAAAAAGATAAATGATAAAATGTCTATACTACACGGAAAAGGAAGGTTAAAAAGCAGTTTCCACACCGACACATAATGATTCGATACACCGATGAATATTGCGAAGCTTTTACCTTAATAAATACGCGAGAGGTCAAGAGCTTACCGTTCCCTTTGCTTTTGTGCAAAACTATCGCGAAACTCGGCGGGGTGACACCGCAAGATGCCGAGCGTGAAAATTGCATAAGCGCACTAGGATTATTAACGACACTGCCCAGGGAATGCCTTGGATAAGGATTTGCAAACCCGGAATCTGGCTCGTCGCATTTCTGATTGCGAGAGTCCCATTATTTCGAATTGCTCGTGATGTATATACATTTTGTTCGAATGAGATTTGATGTATAGGTAGGAGGTTAATGGAATTTCGGTAAAAAAAATTGATAAATTAAACATGATATACATTTTATATAGTGCCTATACCAAAATTTTAAGTTTATTAATATTTTCGATTGAAAAATAATTAGTTTTAATTAAACAAGTGGCAATGTCCAATTTTTAATAACTTTGTTTCCTGAAATCACGACTAAAATCTTGTATTAGTAATTTTTAATACTTTAATGAAGATAACACTTTGATTTTTGAGGCATGATAATGTATCTCATGGAAGGAAGAAGCAGCATAATAATTTTCCAACTCAGACGAATCAAACTCAGAAGTTGTAACCCTTCACCTTCCAAATGCATTTAACGCTCAAAACCACCATACCCAAATTTATTTCCCAGTCGCGTATATGCATATCAAGCAAGAACCTTACCCGCGAATATATACGTGTAAACATATGAGCTCACTCGTTTAAATGTCACACTGCGCGTATAGACTTCCTTCTTATACGTAATTACAGCTAGTTTACACTTGGTTTGCGAATGCAAATCCGCGCGTGCTCTTGACACCGAAGCTTTGAGAAAAGCTTTTTTGTGCACGATTATCTTCTGCGTGCGTTTAATTCGTAATTACTTCATCAGGAAGTTTAGAACCAACGGTGCCAAGGCGATTAAGATTAAAATTCCCTTTTTTTTGTCATCGGGACGCGTTACTGGATATTTCATGACATTTAATGGTTCGAGGTAAATTGAAGTAAATACCTTTATAATTGAAATTCTTAAGATTTTCATTTTATAGATGGTATTACGAGGTGCATTTATGAGCTGTAAAACTTATATTTCGATTCATATGTGAGGCACTTTTGTGACAAACTGTATTTATAATTTTTAAAACTTTTTCATATATAATTATTTATCAAAATTGGAATTTATTAATATTTTCGATTAGCCCATACACTTTGTGTATGTAAGTATCTTACAAATTCTTGTGGAGAAAGGTAAATTCTAATGTGCATTTGTAGTCGCAGTACACGTTATTTCAAACGTTCGCACGAGAAAATTGAGACAAAATACATCGCGTATATGTCTGCACACGCGCAATCAACTTCAATTCTCCGAAACTTGACAGAGATGCGTTATTTTCAATTCTCTGCATACACACGCCGGCAAATTTGCATTAACGTTCCTATACTCTATCGAGCAAGTCTTCCTCGAAAAGCTACGCTCGGCGCGTTCGCATTTGCGGGTAATTAAAGGACGCATTAACTTACATCAAATCGTCATTTCGCGGCGCGGCGCGCATTCGCGAGCTTTACCATTCCTCTCGACTATGAAGCGCGAGAGCGCGAGCAAATGCCGGAATTCGTCCTCCCTTTCGGTCTCACTTTCTCTTCCTCTTCCGACCACCCTGATACCCCCGTCCCTCCCCGCGTAAAAAAATTAAAGTTCATATGAACTTTATATAAACTTTAGGTTCGGCTAAACTTGATATGGGGTTGTCCAACGAGACTGAGCCGAACTTGTGCAATTGACTGTTCAAGTTTGGTGAAAGCATATCAAATGTTCAGCTGAAATTCATATAAAGTTTTTATAAAGTTTTTTTACAATTACTGACAAATAAAATATAGTTTATACTAAGTTTAGCTGAACTCAATATTAACGTGATAGCAAGTTCAGGTTTATAAAGTCATATAATGTTGATATCAACATACCCAAAGAAAATTTTAAAAATCTTCTTTAACTGACATCAGTAAGAATACATTGGTTAGAAAAATGGAGATATATTCCAAAAAATTCGAATCCGTCACTGAAAAGGGTTGGCCATTTTCTTAGTTTTGAAGACATAACCTGAAAGAAGAAATTTAAAAAACCACAAAGTATCTATTTTTACATATTAATATATTAATTAAAACATAATTAAAACATAAAATTTTTAATTTAAATAGAGAAAACTTATCTGATCCAGCGATCCCAAATGAGTCTTCTTGTGTCGTATTTTTCCATGCTAACATCATCGTCCAGATTACGCCTTACGTACACCGATCGCGCAACGATGCTCTTTTAACACGTTTACACACTAAACGGCGACTCACGATGATTACAATTGCACTTATCAAACTGTCAGATTTGCACAAAATAACCTGGTCTGCTGGTCCTTCTCGCGCCGCATTCGCAAGGGTACTGACGTATTGGTTAGATATCGATAAATTAGCCGACAAAAAAAAACAAAACAATGTTGTGTTGGCAGCTAACCCTAGCGTCAGTTCACTCGCGAGAGCAACACGAAAAGGATTAGCGGACCAGGCTGTTTTTGCAAATTTGAAAGTTTGATAAATTGCATTCTTTGTGCAATTGTAATCATCATGAGTCGCCGTTTAAAGTGTAAACGTGTTAAAAGAGCATCGTTGCGCGATCGGTGTACGTAAGGCGTAATCTGGACGATGATGTTAGCATGGAAAAATACGACACAAGAAGACTCATTGGGATCGCTGGATCAGATAAGTTTTCTCTATTTAAATTAAAAATTTTATGTTTTAATTATGTTTTAATTAATATATTAATATGTAAAAATAGATACTTGTGGTTTTTTAAATTTCTTCTTTCAGGTTATGTCTTCAAAACTAAGAAAATGGCCAACCCTTTTCAGTGACGGATTCGAATTTTTTGGAATATATCTCCATTTTTCTAACCAATGTATTCTTACTGATGTCAGTTAAAGCAGATTTTAAAAATTTTTCTTTGGGTATGTTGATATCAACATTATATGACTTTATAAACCTGAAGTTGCTATCACGTTGATATTGAGTTCAGCTAAACTTGGTATAAACTATATTTTATTTGTCATTAATTGTAAAAAAACTTTATAAAAACTTATATGAATTTCAGATGAACATTTGATATACTTCGCCAAACTTGAACAGTCAATTGCACAAGTTCGGCTCAGTCTCGTTCTACTCGTTAATTTCATGTGGGATGCGAGCTATTTATTAGCTCGCGCTTTTGTTATACTTTCGACTTGAGTAGATGTACCTGATTGTTCCTTTTCAGTTTGGAGATTGAAGTTTATATATATACCCTAGTAGAAATATGGCAATTTTAAATGGTTTAAGGTTAGAAATAGCGATATTTTAGGTCATAAGAAATGCCTTGTTTAAAAATCCTTTCCATTTTTAATATGAAGACATAGTTAAAAGCTTGTTACAACATTGCAAATATCAAATTACCTGAATTGAATATATACCTCGAGTAAAATACGAAAATTTAATTCAGGCAATTTGATGTTTGCAATATTGTAACAAGTTGTTAACTATATGTCTTCGTATGTAATAAGTTCTGTATTATTTTATATGATGTACGTATAATAGTTTTTATTGGCTGTTAATCCTAGGTTTCATTAGTTAAATTTTTTTTCTTTTCTATTTTTTCGTTAAAATTTATACGAAACAAATCTTTATGTTCTACAATTATTTGTATCGAAATTTTATATGAATTTGAAAACAAACAAAATTATACTTAATTCAAGAACGTTTTACTTTCATAAATTGAACTTGCAATTTGTTGAACAATAATTCATTAGCAATAAATACATCCAATCAGTAACATTGATTTAAATTTGTTCGTTCACGTCATAAACTTAATATCGATAAATAATTACTTTTATTTTTCTAATTAAAGAGCACACAGTACGTCATATTTATATGTATTTTTTCAATTTATTTTAGCTATTACCTTTTAAATTTCAGTAATTTGAGCAAAATATAAATGAATAGTATTACAACAATCAAATCGAATTGGGTTTGACTTTTATGTACTTTTATCTTCTAATTCAAATATTACATGCGTGCAGTATCAGTCATTGAAAAATTAAAATATACGTCGATGTTTCAATCTGATTGTTTACTCTTTATATCCACAATTAATTTGAAAATATGAATTTTATTATGAATCAAGCCACGCATAGATATGTGTATAATTGTACTAAATAATTATTCGCACTAAATTATCAAAGGTAGCAAAAAAAAACGCATCGATATAATTAATGTAAATAAATAGTAAATTAGAATAAGAGTGTGATATAATAGTACATGGGATAAAAGGTAAGATTGTAAGCAAACGTAACGTAGAAATCCTCGGGTAACTCGAGGGCCTTCGACATTAATCCAAAATTGCGCCTGACGAAGGGGGTCGCTTAGTCGTGCGCCGTTGAACCAAGCGTTTTCCGGCTTATGTACGAATTCCCCTCGGGGGTTATTGCACCAGCGGCTCGTCGTTTCTACGTTCTAATTAATTTGTTGGCCCAGTAATAAACAAGCCTTGATTAAAAATGAGCTGGGCCGCTGACATAAATTTACCCCAATGGAATGTTTGGTATATGCGGAAACGCGCGTGTTTGACTAATGTTGTACCTATTATTCCCTTGATGCATCGCGTTGGACGCCAAATGAAAAGTGCTTCGGTTACTACGTGTGCACGGTGTTTCCCCATGCGTTTCGTTAAGACGATATACGTTCAAATTTGAAAAATATATATTGATGTGCTTGTCAATCGTTTTATCGGTCAAGTTTTCGTTTTATTGGAAATGTTTTACATCGAACGTTGCCGTGCACGAAAATAAAATAAAATAAACGAAACATTCTAGAAAAGGAAAACACGCGATAAAAAGATATCGTATTCGACGTAATCCGTATCCTTAAAAATGACTTTTTTGATAAAGTCCTAACGAACATCGGCGCGTAAAACAAAAACATATAGGATTGATGAAAAGTCACGAGTCTTATCGAACGAACGGTCAAAGCGTCTATCCGGTAAAATAAAAAGGTGAGCTCCTTTCCGTATTTGCAGAAAGAGCTTTAAAGAATAATGCCGAGGATATTTGCGTTTATCCGCGGTGGAATAAAAAAAAAGTAAAACGCTCCCTATATATGAATTCCCTCTTGCGTTATACACGTCTACGTACAGGTATAAGTATGGTAGATACGTAGAGGTATATATTTACAAGCATCAAACCACGTCCTTTCAACTTGTCCGATCAGATAAGCGAAAATATGTCCCAGCGCGTGTGTACAGAGAAGAAGAAAGTGGTCGACGTATATGAAAACGGTGAAAAAGAAGCGGTTACGGTTTTCCGAGAGTGTCATTCAGATGAGATTCGCAGGGCATCGTGGTATAATGCATATAAAGACATGAGAAATAAGTCCTAAGGTAGATCGCCTCCCTTCGTTTTTTTCTGTATTCTCTCTCTCGCTCCTTTACGATCAATGCTCGCGCACATACGCGCAGCTCGTTCAAGCGAGCAGCTTGGAAAATGGGAATTCGCGATGTCTTTCTCTATCCTGCCGATGCGTGTTGAAATGGCATACGTTTCAAACTTTTCTTTTTTTATCGAAATTGACGTGCGATACTCTGTTATTTTTTTTGCATTTTAGAGTCGATAAACGATGGATATATTGGTAGATGGAAACGCATTATAATTAAAAGCGAATTTTTATGTAGTCTAAAATTTATAGTGTACCAAGATAATAAATATAAATAATGTGTAAATTCACTTTTTTATTCAATTAAAACTGAGCATATTACAAATACATATGCAGCATGTATTCAAAATTTATATTACGTAAATATACTATATGCAGGGTAATATTATCGATTGAGTGTTGTTTTCTAATAATCTCTTATATACAATAATATATAATACGAGATAATTATTGTATACAAATTTTACAAAACTGTACATAAAAATTCAAATTTGATTGTATTGGTGATAGATATGTGTGTCGTAATAATTTTATTCATAAAATTAAAGTCTGTAACAATCTATTCGTCGACTTTTCTATGTAACACTCTGAAAATGAAATTTTAAATACGACATAATAAAAACTATTTGGTCCAATACGTATTCTGAAGAATATTTGTGAAAGTTTGCACAATATCTGTAAAAATGAAACGAGTATAAACAACTTTTTGAAGATAGAAAGGCAAGTTTCAATAAGAGCGTATTTTTCATATCGTAACACAAAAGATATAGCTTTCGAACAAGCAGTAAGTCTGTCATATTCCAATATTTAACGTTACTTAGTAACATGTAATATGTATAAGTTTTGTATAAAAAGTATAAATTCATAATGCAAACTTGAGTAAATGTATATAATAAGCAAATGTCTTTTACAAGTCATTAATGAAAGTATACTTGAAAATTTTAAATTAAACTTTTTATAATAAATTTCACTTTCGTACGTAAGTGGCTATGTTTCAGATTTAATCAGTTAAAAGTATCGTAACAATCTACTTGAACGCTAAAATGTTTCTCGATACTATATTTTATAAAGGTTAAAACTTTTGAAAAATGTTTTACATGTTATGCATCCTCAGTTGAGTAAAGAAAGTTGTTTTATCTGCACCATTTTCATCGTAGATAGGATAAATTTCGGGATAATAATTTATATGCTTTACAATCGCCTTTACACCACGTAACAGCGTCCGTTAGTTTAACAAATATCAAATGTTATACAGACGAAAGAAGAAGCTTCTCGGCGTATAGCATTGGTCGGTTCGCATAAGCCATATGCAACGAGCCTGTTGTACATGTATGTACCTTGAAGTTTAAAGGCGTACGGGGATTCGAGAATCGGCCCTTTACGAAGCTGCTTTAGCTCCTTCGATTTTTACGAGCGCGTAAACCGAGTGAGCCCCACCCCCCATTTTCCTCGAGTACACAAGGTCCTTTATCTGCGCAGCTCTGATTGTAAAAATCCTGGTGCGCGTAGTTTCCTACCTAGTTTTATTGTATGCCTTTCTCGCGCTTGTTCGCGATTGCTATATATATATATATACACACATACATACGTACACGCGGCAAAAGCCGAACCGTTAGAATTACCGTTACGATTACGCGCGTTGAGCTTGCAAGCTCCTTTTCGATTTTTATCTGTTTTCATTTGTTCGCGGTGAAGCCTCTTTCCCTTTTCTATTCCTCTTTTTGTTTAATCTTTTTGATGGTGCTTTCAATTAAATGTGACTCCTTCACGAGAATTCGTGATACGGCGCTTTCCGATATGTAGTATTGTTTCCTTTCGTTCTGAGGAATCATGGTGAATCGTTCGTTTTCTATGTAATAATAAGCTTTTCTCCGCTATTCCATTTATTTGAACGTTTTGACTTTTCTTATATATTAAAGTGCTGTAATGTGTTGTTTACTGACGTGAAAAAGAACGTTACATGATTAATTATTTAAAATTTTGATGAGTCATGTATTGATTAATTTAAAAGAGTTTGAATTATTTTCTAAGTATATGTAGGTGATTATTTGTAAGTGAAGTTTTATTGATCGAACGTGAGGCAAATAGAGAATGAATAAAGAAATAAAAAGCAGATGTATCTCGATATTCAGCGATATGAAATATTAAAACTGCAGAAAATATTGTTAAGCAGTCTTTTATTTATTCATAAAAGTAATTTTAACAAATTGAATAAATTTATTTATCAAGGAAATCGTACGCTAATTGGGTGCTTCCTATTCCACTTAATTTAATAAAGATTTAATATAATTTATTCGAACAATTACCAACTATATCAATATTAACAAATAGTTATAAGAATATATAGTGTAAAGATAAATAAAAATATTGATTTTTTAAATTCGAATATTATATTTTCAATCCGAAATGGAGCGAACGAATTTGAGGAAAGTTAATTCGACTTGAAGTCTTGGTGATGAACCGCGTGACTCAGTATGCTAAATGAGAAAGTAGACAAAATATTTTACAGAAATAAACAAAAAAAATTGATTACTTATTCAGGTTACAATATATCACGCATATTCTTACGATAAAATTTCTTTCAATTAAAAATATGCATTTTATTTTATTTGAATAATTGTTTATGAAAATGTAAATGGAAATTCTAAATTGTTTTTAACCACAGCAATACAAATACAAAAAATTAATAAAATCAAGCGTAGGTATATTTTTTCAAATGTTTGCGTGTTTCAAGAAAAAAAATATATGGAAGTTTAGTTTTCTCGTTTAAAAATATCATCTATACGAGCAATATAGATATGCAATTTTTAAATTTTCAATAATTAAAAATATTTACATATTTTTCTAAGCTGATTGTACCTAATTAAATTCATGTAGTTATTCTCGTATACAAAATTATACAATATATAACAAAGTTTTAATTAAGCAAATCTTATCAGAAGCGCATTTTTAAATGAAAAAAATCATGTTTTTTCACCATATTTTGTAAAACTTTTATTTTACTTTTAATGAATACAATTTTTTAAATAAGGCTAAATAAATAGCATTTTTTTTATAAATAATTGTAAGTATTTTTTTGATAAGTATAATATGCTTTACTTCATGCAGATTTCTATGAAAATACCAAAAAGTAACAATTACTCACAAATTGATTAACAACAAAATTTAACAAAGTGCAAACTTATATACTACTCATCGTGAATTAACCAAAGCACGCGTAAGCACAAATGATAAATTCAGTTCGAAAAATAAAAAGATGCAAGATACAATGTTATTAAAATGATTGCATCTACGCTTGCGCGCGTAAATTAAAAGAGTTTATATGTCCGTATTCGATATTCAAACAGGAATGAGGGTACAGGGGGAAAAATGTAGGAGATTTGCGTATAACGCGAACCGAAAACTCGGCCGCGAAAATTTTGGCATCGATCCCTGAGCGAACGTCATTATTCTATGCCAGGCGCTCGGGTTATCCATTAGCGAAGTACTTCATATGACTGCGCGAGGGGGTGGTCTACGCGCACTTCGCTAACTTCCGGATTCGAGTTAATTGAGGATTAATTGAAAAGTCGGTGCGGCCGCGGTTTCTTCGGAGCTTTTGACTTATACAGAACTTTTATTCGCGGGAGAATATTGTTTGTAACGGTAATTTATCTTTAACGGGATACTAGTCGGCGAAATATTTTTTTTAGTGTTTAGTAAAAAGTGATTTGGTTACATTCAGAATAAAACGCATACGACTATGATTAAATTTTGTAATAATAAAGATAAAACAACCGCGAGGATAGTTATATTAAAATAAAATGATAAAAATTATAAACTGCACATACCTTGTTTTTCTCCCTAAAAATAGAGATACACTCGGAAAACTCATAGTTATTTCCATAATCTCTTTAGGAATTTCAATAACCCCGAGAGAACCTCGATAACGGAAATATTACAATATCGAATTTATTCGGCAACAAGATCTAACATCTGTCGTCTCTACAATCACTCGAATCTGGGCAAAGCACTTTACAGATCGGCGCTGCTTATATTTCTCAAAATTGAATACGCCGCTGGCTAGTCGATCTATATCCGAAGCATCCGCAGTTGGTTCTTAGGTTTATAGTCAATTTGTAGCAGATTTGTAAGTCAACGTATTGAATCCAAGGCTATCTTAAGATCTTAGATTTGAAAACTTTAATTTTGCAAATTAAAAGCAAAATGCGAAAGATGTTCATTCCCATGATAAACAAACAACAAAACTGAAATTTTTATTGTAAATCAAATTGTAAGTATACAAACATATCGAACCGTATCTATTATACATACTTTATGATTGTTAAATAAAAACTGAATTACAAACTTAACCTGACTCAGCGATATTCTATATAAAATTTAAAAACGTTCAATACAGTACATAATGGCAGTAGTACTTTTGTTTATTCCATATACAATGGACAGCGTATAAATAGACGTGAACCGCAAGCGTCAAATCTCAGACGGAGTCAACGGGAACGGATGTGGCTGACCACTGCAGATGTTGTTAGGATAACTTATGTACACATATATATAGACACATACATGAAATTTGAATAATACATAACAAATATTAATTTCATTTTTTAACATTTATCAATTTACATTATGACCTAGATTTGAGTAATTATTTTAAACTTTTATCAACTTTATATCAATAACAAACATATACGAGAGCGTCCAAGTAATTGAATTATTTATTCGACTAACTTGATAAATGCAATTCGAACTATCTATTTAATTAAAGTTTAGGGTGCATATTGTATAAATTATTGCGATATAGACAGAATATTGTACGTGTGATAGCATAAATCACAGTTTTTATAAATATTAGATAATTATGAAAAATATGTAAAGAGTGGGATTTATTCACATAAATTTTTGTTATTATATTTCAACGTTTACGTTCTATAAATATTAAAAAAAATGTTTATTTAAATATTGAATATATGAAATTAAGTAATAATAGATTCTGAATCAATCAATATACCGTCCATGGCTTGTGATACTCCACTCTAAGCAATATCAATCTGTCTGCAACATTTCAATATTTGTTTTTGATTTGAAATAATTTGCACATATTTACAAAAATACATATGTATATACATATATATAGAAATATAGAAATACGATGAAAAAATTGGAACAAACGAATATTTATAGTTCGCAAGTGCAAAGTTATAGAAAGATTTAACAAATCTTGGAACAAATAAAACAGTTTTGAAATTGATCGTCGAACATCGAGTAAAGGCTTTATAAATTAATCGGACCGTAATCCAGTTAGCCCGAAACTCAGTGAAAAGCCCGCAGCATAACTTGATCAATCCTATACGATTCGTCGTCTAATTGCATTGTTCATTTAAGTCGCCAATTAATGTCGCGCATTTACCGCGCGAACTATCGTCGAACCCTATGTGATAGTCTACTGTATGTCCATTCTATACATATATACATATAAAGTTCCAGGTTTAGAGTTTCATTGTCAAGCTGTGTGGAACTCGTATCGTTCGGCAATCGGTCTGCGAATATTCAATCTGGAGGTCGTCCTACGTAATCGAGTACGGAATGAACTTCCATAATTTTCAACCGCTTTAAAGGTGCTATCTATATTGCCTACCTATATATATTTCGCTGTGATTAAAAAACTACTCAGCTGATGAGACTGGACGCGACCGCTGAGATTTAATTAAACTGTCATTAAGCCTGACGATTGCTTTACCTATATTTTATTCTTTATTCTGGTGCATCTTGCGAATTTATCGTTTTATGTTTTTATTTACACTATATTCTTTTCTGCTTTTATATTTCGTTCAATTTTACCGTTTTTTCCAAATAAATATTCAATTATTATAGGTTAATTTTTTAAAGGCATTTACGGTCGTTTTTTTAAATCGATCAAACTTAAATTTTATTATAGGTTAAACTTTTAAATGCTCGCGTCGTCACAGAGTATATCTTTGAATGTTGGATTGTTGACTCGTCTCTCTCTCTCTCTCTCTCCCTCCCTCTCGCTCTCTCTCTCTTCATTTTAACTTTTTAACTCCTTAACTCCTTCTTGTCAAGTCTCCCTCCACAAAGTCCCAAAATCTAATGTGCCTAGCAACCAA
Organism: Theocolax elegans; assembly: GCA_026168455.1. NCBI lineage: Eukaryota > Metazoa > Arthropoda > Insecta > Hymenoptera > Cerocephalidae > Theocolax > Theocolax elegans. The sequence goes on along the minus strand of CM047426.1, from coordinate 91,129,812 downwards.
AAAAATGTATTAAATTTTGAAAATTGTCTATAAACGAATGGTTAGGTGGCGTGTAGTAACTCCTGTTCAATGAATGTAGCAATAAAAAATTGATTATTGTGTAAAAATAAAGGTTTTCATAAATTGGGTTTTCAAACGTCGATTTTTCGCATTATTCAAATGTTCATCATATAATTTAAAATCATTAAAATTGATATATTTACATAATAAAGATATATATTGATATTGTTGTTCAAGGTTTGTTCAATTACTTATTCGTCGTAAAAATACACACGTGGAAATGCAATGTATCTAAAGCACGCTTGAAATTCGGTTGATTTCGTTTCACATTGGTTTACAACATTGTCAGCAACGTCGCAATATCGCTAAACGTTTCTAGTTGTATGGTGACCACGTGCCAAATGGTCTTGATTCCAAGACACACCCGAAGGTCATTTGGTCTACCGAAAGGATTCGCAAATAGGTCGGAATTCGTGGTTCACACGAAATTGGGAAACGACGAGTGTAACCGCTGTCTTTGCTCCATACGTGCTTCAAGCACGTATCCAATTCGTGTCCGAGTACCACAAATTCGAGTTAAATGAGCTAACGATAGGATAATTTGAAAACTCAAGATAAAATTACCTTAATTTGACTTGAAGGTTTATAAAATACTAATTTTTTCTTATTTACAACGTTCGTTTCATCAAACATTCCGTATTCAATTTTATGAAAATAGTTCGTTAAGGTGGTATCTTGAGATCTTCTAATATTGCTTTTGTTGTTTTACAGTTCAATTTATAAGAAATTGTTTAAAATTACTAATTATTCATTTTCTTAATTACTGTTTTTCAAAAACATATTAAAATTTCAAGGAAAACTGATAAAAACATACTATTTTTGTGTTTTTGTCTCCCTTTCTCATTCGTTTGGTCGATAACCCCTTTTTTAACGTGGAAAGAATCTTTTATTTGCAATGATTAAATCTTTTATATGCAAAAAATTATTTTTTGTAATGAAATAATAGGTGCTTGTGTCATTTATCATTATAAGCAACACGTTGAAAATTATATTATTCTAGAGTTTTTTCAACAACTTTTATGTTTGTTTATTAAGCTGCTGAGTCACCTTAAATAGTAATAATATGTTAAGATTCTCAAATGTAAATTTAAAATTTTATTCTAATCGGTTATAATATTATCATTTGATTGAGACATTTGTAACGCCTATATGAAAAATAGATTTCAGAATAGATAATGTACAAGGTATAATACTAAGACGATAAGAAGTTGGTCGCGATAAGGAAGTATACCTATCAAACATTCACAAGAAGATTCGCTTTTTATTACCGGTTAAATGGAGGCACATTTAATTTGCGCAAAAAAGGGGGAACGGGCTAACTTCGAAGTAAGTGATTTTAAAAGTTTGGAAATTCATTTTAGGTTTTCGCGATGATAAAGGGGCAATCTTTCTCGAGCGTTCAAGTAAGAAAGTTATAAAAAAAGGAAAAGAAAAGAAAGAAGCACGTCAGAGAAAAAAAAGGGAAGGTATGACGTTCACACAGGGTCCTCGAGGCGGTTTGAAAAATCACCTAACTAATGTATAATAGCAAAATAATTACTTTTATAAGATCGAGGCGCGATCGATAAATTTCCAGACGTTATTGTCGGAAACTATGCACACGCGTTACCTTCGACACAACTTTCTCGATTAATGAGCTTCACTCTCAAGCGGCGCGACCGAGCTCACGAAAATTGTCGCCTTTGATTTAACGTTTTCGCTCTTTACTATACTTTTTATAGGTTAATTTTTTCACATTTGCCTAATTGTGTATGACAAATATTATATAAGAATTTATTGTTTATTTTACATTTACATCTATGTTGATTGTAAAAAGGTATAATTAGGCGAAGCACAGATATGATAGATTAGTTTCAAATCTAATGCAAAATGTTGATGTTATTCAAAATTATTAATTATGTTATGTTGAAATATTTGAATTTAGTTGAAACAATGTAAAACTGACTTAATGGAAATACCCCATTATTTCGATATGTACATGTACATCGGAATTCATATTTGAATAATTGGATTTTTGTATCTGGAGAAATAATAATGAAAATATTAGATAAAAAATCGTAAACTACATAATAATAAATATTTAAAATATGCTGCATTACTCATTCATTAAAAATTTTGGCATTCTACATAAAATAAATATAAATATTCTTGTTTTCACTTAGATATGTTACATCTTTTAGATATACTCTATTTTTCACTACAAGGGAATTTCAATTAAATTTCTGTTTTCCTAAAATAAAAAGCATTTCGTGTAAGGTACATGTGCCACATTTTCTCGATTACTTTTTTAGTCACAGACAAAAGCAATATTTTGAATGCACAAGAAAATTGCAGCGTAGTTGATATAGCGGTTTTGGTGTTGAAATTTATCCATTACTTTAACTTTCCTTTTTCTCCCTTAAAATTGTAAAATAACACCCACTACAATTTTAAAAGAACTTTGTAAAACTGTGTAATGGAATAACCGATAAAATAATGACGACGTTTTTCCTTTCGCTTTTAGAAATAGAATGTCATTTTTCATTTTAGAAATAATAACGTTTGACTGAAATAGAATGAACGTTAACGTTCATAAAGATATAGGTATGCAAATAACATGTAATATTGTATTAATCGTACTACATTTTTAATTTTGCAAATTCAAGTAAGCACGATTTATTGAATGTTTAAAATAATGAGAGAATATAAACAAATATTTTTCGTCTATTTTTAAACATATATCTGATAAAACGCTTTGATTGCAAATGCGCTTCGTTATTTATTGGTTTAATATTTACATCGGATATATACTATCTATTTTTATTTAACAATTGGTAAAAAAATCAAATTAACATTATACATAGGTATTGAAAAAGTGTATTTTTACATTTTGTCTGCTTATGAAACATCGATCAATAACTGGAAATTAGGATGTAAAGGAAGCGTTCGCCCTAATTATATGCATATTATTGAAGAAATGAAGATAAAAACTTGTAATAAAATAATGTATACGAATGAAAAAGTTAAATTATAATTTGAACTTGGTTAAAAAAAACACATTACTTCCTGTTCAAAAAGTGAAAAAGAAAAATTAATTATTTTTTAAAAGTGACTTAATAAAACTTTCTTGAAACTCAAACAATCTTAAAGCAAGAAAAAACTTCCTTTCGCGTAAATATAATACTTAACCTTTACATCATACATATATATGTGTGTGTGAGTGTGTGTGTGTGTGTAGAAAGGCTGGAATAAAATAAAAATTTCTTCTAGGAGTAATCACACCTGTCTAAGAAAATTTCTCAGCGTGCAATATCGAAGTTTTCGTATAAAATTGTTTTCGAAAGATAAAAAGAACATCTCTCGTTTGTAGCTGTAAACTGCAACAGGGGAAGTTATACACGCGCGGTATTCCCGTGGACGCAAAGTAGTCGGTAGACAGGACAAGGGTAAATCGATAGCCGCCGGGAAATCGTCGGGCCTTCCTATATGTAAGAAGGTAGCCCGAGAAATTGCGGTAAGTAAATGGGGGAGAAAACCGGGAACGGCGATATAAATCGAGTTTACCGTCGAGTTTCCTCGCGAGACAAATAGTTTCGATTCAATTACACGTCACGGAGGCCTCCCCTTTTGAAACCTTTCGACAAACTATATCTATCTACTTACAAGTCTTTCACATTTTAAATTCTCTATAATCTTGACGTGAATGTACCTTGCCTTTCTTCATTATCGTTCAACGGAAATGAAAGCTTCGTTTTTACGTTACGTCCCGTTGCGTTTGTTATTTTCGAAAATCGAGAGGCGCGCTTGTCGCTGTCCGATAACGTTTTGGGTTATAAAGTGCTTGCGAACCATTTTCCTTTGTACTGGCGTTTTATTGTCGCCGAAGGGAAACGCATTTTTGTTATAATAATGTATACTCAATTTACTTCTCAAATTTTCAATGATCAACGGTTTATTTTACATTTCAGGTGGTGATGCGAATTTAATTTCAACGTCTGTAGAAAATGTTAAGATCGTTAAATCCGATACCGTAAGTATTTTTTGTTATAAAACACACAACATCGGTACGTTACATTGGATAGCTTATGCAAATATTACTAAATACACGAGTTTAACGAGTGAATAAACGATTCTTTAGTTATTCCGCAAATTTCCATTTTACGGAAGAAAATATTAAAAGCTTATTAACGGTTTAATACTCGCAATCCGTTTTCGTGAATACTGACAGTTTCATTACAAAAAAAATAATAAATTCCATGAGAAAGGCGCTACTTTTTTAACGTTAATTCATATACGATTTACTCGTTTATACAATTTCTGCAACTTATTATAAAAACAAACACTATTTTTATAATAATGTTTAATCATGATGCATGGCCGGGATTAATTATTTAACGATCAATCTGGTAAAACCAAGTCTAATTACGAGTTCAATTATACTGTCCTATTTATTTTAATATCGTATTTACGCGTAAAGGTTTGCTGGTTTTAATAAATAAATAGAATGTATGATTAATATACTCGTGCTGGACTTTCCGTGCACCTTTATTCACGAAGCGTCATTCTTAAGTACCGAAGAACCGAGTGCGAAATCACTCGACTTTTACGCTCTAAAGAGAGTTGACCAGTTGTTGTACGTGAGTTGTATGTAATTGGACAGCTTCAAAACGAGCAACAGTCTATACTTTTTCTCTCCCTCTTTCTACAGAATTTTCTCACACATTTTTCACTTAATTCCTATTAATGCTACCCAGTAAATCTTGCTTTTTTCCGAGCAATAAAACGTTAATTTTTAACCTGTTTCGCGTTGTTTATTTCTACTCGAAAAAAAATGATGATCAATAATTAATGCAATTTGTTTTCTTCTTATTTTTTTTAATACGTTAAAGCGTCAACGTGTAAATATTATAATTAAAGCGGTATTACACGTTTGGTTTATTATTTAGCCTTGTGAGTAAATCGATAAACCAACGGAGAAAGTATTTTTTAGAAATTCTGTTTCAGGTCAAAAGGACACTTTGACGTACCTTTTACGATATAATTTTGTACGAACGTATAAATAAACATACGTTTTTGTTTTAAATTTAAAATTGTTCAATTAGCCGTTCGTAGCTATTTTAATTTGTGTGCGTGTGTTTTAACTTTAAGTACTCGGTCATTAAATTAATAGTAAAATTGTGCATGATGATAATACAGCAGTCTTTATTAATGTATATTTATATGTAATTTCATACAAACTCGAGATAATTTCACAACAATGCATACGTTGCAAGATACAATAGATAATATATAAATTAATAAATTATTTAGTCCTCTATACATGTATAATATAAAATTGTTTTCGAAAGATAAAAAGAACATCTCTCGTTTGTAGCTGTAAACTGCAACAGGGGAAGTTATACACGCGCGGTATTCCCGTGGACGCAAAGTAGTCGGTAGACAGGACAAGGGTAAATCGATAGCCGCCGGGAAATCGTCGGGCCTTCCTATATGTAAGAAGGTAGCCCGAGAAATTGCGGTAAGTAAATGGGGGAGAAAACCGGGAACGGCGATATAAATCGAGTTTACCGTCGAGTTTCCTCGCGAGACAAATAGTTTCGATTCAATTACACGTCACGGAGGCCTCCCCTTTTGAAACCTTTCGACAAACTATATCTATCTACTTACAAGTCTTTCACATTTTAAATTCTCTATAATCTTGACGTGAATGTACCTTGCCTTTCTTCATTATCGTTCAACGGAAATGAAAGCTTCGTTTTTACGTTACGTCCCGTTGCGTTTGTTATTTTCGAAAATCGAGAGGCGCGCTTGTCGCTGTCCGATAACGTTTTGGGTTATAAAGTGCTTGCGAACCATTTTCCTTTGTACTGGCGTTTTATTGTCGCCGAAGGGAAACGCATTTTTGTTATAATAATGTATACTCAATTTACTTCTCAAATTTTCAATGATCAACGGTTTATTTTACATTTCAGGTGGTGATGCGAATTTAATTTCAACGTCTGTAGAAAATGTTAAGATCGTTAAATCCGATACCGTAAGTATTTTTTGTTATAAAACACACAACATCGGTACGTTACATTGGATAGCTTATGCAAATATTACTAAATACACGAGTTTAACGAGTGAATAAACGATTCTTTAGTTATTCCGCAAATTTCCATTTTACGGAAGAAAATATTAAAAGCTTATTAACGGTTTAATACTCGCAATCCGTTTTCGTGAATACTGACAGTTTCATTACAAAAAAAATAATAAATTCCATGAGAAAGGCGCTACTTTTTTAACGTTAATTCATATACGATTTACTCGTTTATACAATTTCTGCAACTTATTATAAAAACAAACACTATTTTTATAATAATGTTTAATCATGATGCATGGCCGGGATTAATTATTTAACGATCAATCTGGTAAAACCAAGTCTAATTACGAGTTCAATTATACTGTCCTATTTATTTTAATATCGTATTTACGCGTAAAGGTTTGCTGGTTTTAATAAATAAATAGAATGTATGATTAATATACTCGTGCTGGACTTTCCGTGCACCTTTATTCACGAAGCGTCATTCTTAAGTACCGAAGAACCGAGTGCGAAATCACTCGACTTTTACGCTCTAAAGAGAGTTGACCAGTTGTTGTACGTGAGTTGTATGTAATTGGACAGCTTCAAACGAGCAACAGTCTATACTTTTTCTCTCCCTCTTTCTACAGAATTTTCTCACACATTTTTCACTTAATTCCTATTAATGCTACCCAGTAAATCTTGCTTTTTTCCGAGCAATAAAACGTTAATTTTTAACCTGTTTCGCGTTGTTTATTTCTACTCGAAAAAAATGATGATCAATAATTAATGCAATTTGTTTTCTTCTTATTTTTTTTTTAATACGTTAAAGCGTCAACGTGTAAATATTATAATTAAAGCGGTATTACACGTTTGGTTTATTATTTAGCCTTGTGAGTAAATCGATAAACCAACGGAGAAAGTATTTTTTAGAAATTCTGTTTCAGGTCAAAAGGACACTTTGACGTACCTTTTACGATATAATTTTGTACGAACGTATAAATAAACATACGTTTTTGTTTTAAATTTAAAATTGTTCAATTAGCCGTTCGTAGCTATTTTAATTTGTGTGCGTGTGTTTTAACTTTAAGTACTCGGTCATTAAATTAATAGTAAAATTGTGCATGATGATAATACAGCAGTCTTTATTAATGTATATTTATATGTAATTTCATACAAACTCGAGATAATTTCACAACAATGCATACGTTGCAAGATACAATAGATAATATATAAATTAATAAAATTATTTAGTCCTCTATACATGTATAATATAAAATTGCCTTTACGATAATCGTCGATGTATTACATACGGATTACAGATAAATTGTTATTTTGTCGGCGTGGTTTAATACTATTGGAAAACCTGACCGTAATCTGTTGGAGTCTCATATTCGGTGTGAGAAAGTCGGTCATCAAGCCAATACCTGGACGAGCCATGCGATCGAATGGGAAACCCATAGGACGAGCATCCGGGTACTTGAGATCTTTCAATCCGCAGAAGCTTACTCCATCTCGGCAACCAGTCGGTTCAGCTTGATTCACCTGTATGCAAAAAATTATGTACACTTTTTCAAATCGATGCGCACTCACAATTTGGTAATGTATACATATTGGTTATACGCTAAGTTTACAAAGTTAAATACAATTTTATTAGGTACGTACATGAAAATTGTATGGTCATTATTAAATATCGAACACTTACCTTATCAACGTCATAATTGGAGATCATAACAAACAAATCCATAGGATATCCTTGTGCATTACCCTTCGGTACGAGCATATGTTACGGCCATCCGCACCCACAGAAGTTGAATTGATCGAAATTCTGGATATTCTGAGAGCCTGGTCTGTTTGCCTCCAAATTACGGAAAGTAGCTTCGAACGGAATGGTTAAAGTCGATTCAACCGAGTTTCTCGTTATTGTATTTTGCCCTTGCTTTACTGTTGTCGAAAGGAAATATGATTTACTTAGAATGTAAAATAACGTATCGATTCGAGTTTATACGCATCAAGTTTCTTACGTTTCGTAGTAAACTTGTCCATCTCAATCATGAGCTGTCTCTGATCGTTGAAGCTAAAGTGACGTCCAGTCTCGTCGTATTTGGGTGCAATGAAGATTCGCACGGTTCCTACTACTTCTTGGTTGTTAGAGTTGTTAACTGTAATACTGTACGAAAATTCGTCGTGATTGAGGTATTGTATACGAGCGAAAATTGATCCTCGTGGGGTGAAGTCCAAACCTCGAGACAGATCGATGTCGCTCTTAGTCCAATGACTGTTCAAAGTATTCGTGTTAACTCCGAGAGTGTCGATCCGGATATCCGAGATAATGATTCCTGGGAAGTTCAACTAGAAAATTGTTACAAATTGTCGTATTCGTTTTTGTGACTATCAAATTTTCAATTGACGATTTACAGTTAATGTATTATAAAATGTATGCGTCACAAAGAAATTTAATATGAATTTAATCCAGTAACTTGGTAGCAAATTATTTTAATTTATCTTCAAAAGGATTTTACGTACGTTACGTATCAATTATTATTAACCAAAATATTAATTTTTAATTTTAATTTGCGATTTGAAAAGTTGCAATATATCTTAATAAGTGTCATACACATTTTTAAACGTATACCTTACAAAATATAACACAATTTGTTATTTTTACTATTCATCATACGTACTTGCTGGGAGTTATAAGGAGTCAAAGTATTCTTATACGCGCTGAAAACATCATCGACAAACTGATGCCATCTATAAAAAATAGGATCTCTCATCGCAGTCCCAGAATCACCCATGATTGAGAATGATTCCTACGCAAGATTACAAAATGTAATTATTTGGATAATAATCTAATAAAAAGCAGATACATAATAGAAAAAGACGACAATCATTGTATACCAAGTAACGATGATCAGGATCGTGGCAGTAAGCTATAGCCACGTGACCCAAATTGTGCAAATCTCCGTAATACGTCGCATTTGGGGTTAAGATACTAGCTTCCATCATGTTTCCAAGAATGTCAATTCCAGTATTTTCATTCAACTGTATCGTACCTCCTTGTTCATTACGTACTGCACCTATACTTATAGCTTCCATGATACGATCTCTGTAACGATCGAGATCCGTAAGCTCAAATCTCAGTTGATCAACTGGTCGGTTAATATCAGAGAGCGAATAGTTCGCTGGCCTTGCTGGCCAAGCACGTCCCGCTACCAACTGGTCTAGCTTTGGAAAGTAAGCCTCAGGTATTGGTTCCCGCAAGTTTGTTAAGCTACGTACGCGCCCGAGATCATTGCACAGACGCTCTGTATTGTACCTGAAATATTAATAAAAATGTCTTGTACGTTGTTCAATTATTAAAACGTTATATCATTTCAAATAATAATTTAATATTTTTTGTATTATGAATACATTATTTATATCATGAGTTATATTTTTTTAAGAAACATTGGAAGATGCAATTTATTTAAACAAAGGATTTATGATTTCTTAAAAATGAAAGATGTATACTTACTCTAAAACTATAAGATACTTGAAATAATGTTAATTTAATGAGTTTAAACAAATAAGAAAATTACTTATAAGTATCTTACAGTAAAAAATGTAATAAAGATTTCTATTACACTTTTCAATTTCAACGTAAAAAGGATGAAAGATGATCACAAAATCAATGCAAGAGCCTTAATTAATCAAAATTAAATAGTAATTAATCGATCTTAATATTGAAGAGTATATACCTAGCCATAATTTGATGATGCATGTAATAAAAGAGCTCTCCTCGTCGGTCCTTATTGACCGCGACTTGAGGTCCATCGAACGGGTAAACGAGATGCCAATGCCAGTGATGTAGATTGATGCCGATGTCTTCGCGCCAATAGGCGACGCGATGCTCTGGGTCAACGTCTGTAGCAGTGAAATCCAACGGAATTTCAATTGCTGACTATTAAATTTACGAAGACAATGAAAAATTGTTAGAAATTTCAATTGGTAACTTGGTAATTTAATATTTATCGTTCGCATAAATATTTAATGAATTTTTATTTTAAATTGTAATGGTAAAAAATTATAAATGGTATTTATTATTATCTTGTGTGAAACGAGATTTCGCAAAATATTTAACGAAAAATGGTAAAATTTTTACCCAGATAAAAGAAACAATTTTTTAATTAAAATAATATTGAAATATAAAAGAATAACATACGCGAGCACCGGGAGGAACAATGTTTGCTTCTTCTTTAGCTCGACTGAAAATGGAACTATCCAAATATTTATCGGGAAAGATTTCAGCAAGCTGTGGAATTTGAACATTTTTAGTATCCGAACGATGTAACACAGCGACGGATAAGCTGTAAATGAACATTTGCGGATTGATACGATCACGGCAATATGCGGCTAAGGATAGTAAGTCTTCCACAGTTCTCATACCTTTTATTGTAAAAGAGAGGATTAATTAAAATATCGATTGAAAATTTAATTATAAAATGTACGATTGACTATTACGAACCCAAGAAAAGTTTAGTAAGATGCGCAGCCATTTTACGGTGAGCAGGAATAAATAATGAAAAAGTGTCACGACGACCTAGTTGAAGTGGAATTCTCAAATCAGGTATTGTTATTTGTTTTATAGGAACCGATGATAGAGATTCATTTCCGAAACGGCTGAGGATTCTTTGAGCTACAGGCTGGTATTGCTCCGGCTGAAAGTACAAGAATTTTTAATAGATATCTCTATAATTTAAAGCATTTATTTATTAAAAATTGTACAAATAAAATGCATCAATCACACACGTAAAAAAATGTAGTGAATTTTATCAAACGTTAATTTTAATCGAAATAAATAACATTCATTTAAAAATTTACGAAGTATTTATTTCGATAAAATGTTTGATCAAATCTATGCATATGTAAATATTGTATTTAAATCCATGAAATTAGAATATATAAATTAATTAAACATACCAAATAATTCGGTGGAATATCGAAGCTGACTTTTTCCTCTCCCTTAGGTACATAAATAGGCTCTTGAGGCCGATCAAATAGTAATTGCAGATTCTTCTCCATTTCTGCAAAGTCAACGCTCTCGCAAAGATTTATTGAATCTTTATATTTTTAAAACAACCGTAGCGGGTTCCGAATAAATAAAATCGACACTCAATGGTTAGTTGCTTGTGGAACGACTTAAATATATACCAAATGTCTATTCTATTCTTGTAAAATTTCTCGTGGTTTTTTTGGGAGATAATAATATTCTAGTCAGTATGTCATCTTCAACTAGCCACATTATTTCCGTTTGATAGCTTGAATTTTATTACCTACGGAAGCTTTTAAAATAGAAATCCAAAAATTTTGATGTGTGGTAAATTTGACCTATTAAAAATAATGTTTGCCTCTTCCTGTTTCTCCCTAAAATTACTATATTGGGAAAAAGGATACGATGAAATTTTACAATATTATACTAAATTTGCAGTTTGAATACGTAGATGTTTCTTTGCCTTTTTAAGTGTTTGGTTGGTATTGATATTTGTAACAAACTATACTTTTAATAACGTTAAAATAAAATATTTTTCTTCCCCATTTTACATGTACTATTTTAGTTATATGGTTAATAAATATTTAATACTTTTTTCCATAATTAATATTTATTTTATAAATTAATATTAATTCTTTTGTCGACAGTCCAATAACATAAATTAAAACAAAATTATTTCGGTTTTACAGTCAAGTACAGTTACAGTCGGTTTTCCGAGAAAGTAAAAATAATAAAATATTAAATAAAATAAAAAAATTGAGCACTTGCCCTTACTTATGATCACCTCTGAAGATTAATACAGTAATTCTGAAATTTTTTTTAATTATTATTAAGTTAAGAATTTCACGACTATCGGTTAATTATAAGTAAGGGCAAGTGTTATAATTAATATTCTTTTTAAATCTTATAATTAATTTTTTTTTACCGTATTCGCATATTGGTGCAATGTACAACCATGGTTGAGCTTAATCTTACAGCTAAATCTTGGCAAAACATATTGTTTTTTGTAGAAAGTGGTCAAGCAATAATTTTACTGAAGAACTGAATTTTACTGAATTTAAAAAGTATTCAAAATATTTAAAATTGAAACAGTTTTTCCCATTTTTTTTAATTTTAAAAGAAAATTACTTACTATGGTAGTGAAAGTATACTATGAACTTCTTATCATCACAGTTCCCTAAAATATATACATGATTATAACCTAGTAGAAATTTGACCATAAATGTAACGTTTTTTAAGCCAAAAAATGGCCAAATGTCATAAAATACCCAATAAATGACCAATTAATGGCAAAATTAGAGTTTTGTTTAATCTTTAAATGGTACGTTTTAATTAGTTATATTTTTATACATAATATACAATTTACATTATAAATCGATGTATAATAATATACCGCAAGGGTAGCTTAGATTACATGATAAATGAATTGATCTAAAACTGAAGGATATGATTCTTTGATTTACAGAAAATTGAACGGGGTCTCGGGGAATTTACCAACGAGATCACAGTGCAGAAATAAAGGACCTTTATGGAAAAATTAGAGAAAAAAAGGTTTCTACCATATTAAACCACTCCAGTTTTAATGAACATTTAATTATTATTTAAAATATATATATAAACATATTAAAAACTATCATTTAAATGTTCGCCATTACAACATATTAAATAATTCCAAACTTATTTTTGATTGATAAAATTCCATAATTTAACTGTCCATGTTACTATATCAAACTGAAACTAAAATAAAAATTCTTGTTCTAAAATTTTTTTTTCTATTCTTGACTTGAGATAAACGCAGTTTACTAAATTTGATTTCATTTATATTTGCGAAAGGATCCTTTCGATTTAGATTTTTTAAAAAGGTATATAAAATACACTAGATATAGGTACTAGATAATAAGATATAGGTCATTTTTTAGTTAAACAATTCTTTTCTATGATTATATGCGCATTCGTTAGCTGCAGTTCAAGTAGCCTTCTTATTAGTTTTCCAATATTTTAAAAAATTGCAATTTAAATTAAACTTAAAATAATTATATATTTTTTCGTAAAACGTCAAATATGACTATGTATTTAATAATGAAAATTCATTATAACAATATGAAACTGGTGGTATTACGGTAATATTAAATACAGAGACTAGCTACCGCCTATATTTTACAATAAAATCTTTGTAAAGTGGTTATTTAAGCTATGTTTTAACGCAAATTAATTATTAACTATATTCTGTGTAAATAGTCTTGTGTAGAAGTCTTTTAATCTTTGACAACTACCGTCATTAGCAAAAACTTTATAGTTTAGTTTATGATTTGGTATATAAAAATATTTTTCACGTTATTTAGTTAATCTTCATTTTAGCAGTTATATATAATTTTAATACTTATACTTCTGTAACTGTAATAATGTTTTTTAGACAATATAAATATTTTATTATAATTACGAATAATAATTACGTATGTTATTACCAAAATGTATTAAATTAAATCAATTAACTTTGTTATTTTTGATTATATTGGCATGTGAAAAATAAGAATATATTGAAAACCCAAGAGGTCAAGTAAACCCAGAGTCTACGACATGCCCCCACGCCTTTGATTATTCGGAAGGACACACCTGTTAGTTACCAAGACTGATCGTTTAAATGTATCATACTTCTGACAAAATATAAAGATCGATCTGTATAATAAATTCAAATATTTAACGTTAAACATTAACATCTTATATCCTGTTTAATTTAAAAGAAGTTTTGCAAATTAGATGCCAAATTAACTATAATCTTATTTATTTTATTATTAGTATTTATTACCAGATAAAAATTACAAAAGTATAGTTACAATACTGTAACTGCCTATAGAGATAAAATATATTTGTCTATGCACAGACCTGGCATTAGGTAACATTACTTAAAATTCACTTACATACTAATAAACTCAATACATAAAAATTAAAATACAAACTTAACAAAATACGCAGCAATTACTCCAAATTCAGTAAAACACTACTATACTGACCAGTATTAGTGCTTGCTACCAAAATCTTAATTAACATATGTTTCGCTTTCATTTCTTTTGCTATTTCTATTATCTCTTCTATTTTTTATACTATTTCTATTATATTTGAAATAAATATTTAAATTATATTACTCTATACTTATTATATTATACTATAACAAGGTTGACGATTGTCGAAAGTAGATGAAAAAAATTGAAGAATGAACAAACAAAGGAAAAGTTTGAATTGATTAAATAAAGAACAATTGTATTTATATTTAAATGTTTCTTTTTAATACGAGGTAAAATTTCAATTTGTATGACTTTTCATTAATTTAATAATATAATTTTCTTTTAATCTTTAAATCTCAATTTTTTAATAGCAATTTTATATACTTTGTCTTTGGGGCTTACGAATTGTTAATAAATGATAATAGATTATATAAGTGAGAATGTATTCTTTTATTTATATTTTTGCGACATCTTACATAGAGTCAAATTTTTTATAATTTGGAATACAGTACATTCATTAAAAAGAAAAGTTCAATCAAAATTCCGAAATATGTTGAAATAATCATTAAAATCGTGTTTGCTATTCATCTGGTTCTCTTGGGTCTTACAACCTTACGACCGATCGTGAGTTTCCTTGTTGACGTGCTTTGACGGTGTTTGAGAACCTGACCGTAATCTGTTGCAGCTTCATGTTGGAAGTTAGGAAATCGTTCATCGATCGCACATTAGATCGTCCTACACGATCGAACGGATAACCCATAGAACGAGCATCTGGATACTTGAGGTCCCTCAATCCACAGAAACTGACACCAGTTCTGCATCCACTAGGCTCAGCTTGGTTCACCTGTAATAAACAAAATTGCAGAAATAAACATTAAAATTCAACTAATTTTATACATAATAATAGAATGTAGTTATTGCAATGTATAAAGTTACCTTATCAAACTCATAGTTAGACACCATAACGAACATGTCCATAGGGAAACCTTGTCTGGTACCTTTTGGTACAAGCATGTGCTGGGGCCATCCACATCCGCAGAAGTTGAATTGATCAAAGTTTTGAATATTTTGACTATCCGGTCGGTTTTGTTGTAAATTACGGAAAGTAGCTTCGAAGGGAATAGTCAAAGCAGACTCGACAGAGTTTCTTGTAATTATATTTTGTCCTCTCCTTACTATATTATAAAATACGATTCGTTGTTACATGTAGATTGGCGATATTTTATAGTAAAATATTATTATGATTATATTCTTACGTCTAGTAGTGAACTTGTCCATTTCGATCATAAGTAGTCTCTGATCGTTGAAGGAAAGCTGGCGTCCACTTTCGTCGAATTTGGGAGCAATGAAGATACGCACAGTTCCAAGTACTTCTTGGTTATTAGAATTGTTAACAGTAATGCTGTACGAAAATTCATCGTGATTAAGATGTTGTATACGAGCCAGAATTGATCCTCGTGGAGTAAAATCTAAACCACGGGATAAATCGATGTCGCTCTTGGTCCAATGGCTGTTCAAAGTATTTGGATTTGCTCCAGGTGAGTTAATATGAGCCTCTGTTACCGTAACTCCCGGGAAGTTCAACTGTACGAATTAAAATTTTACATTACTTGCAGTTATTCACTAAATTGAATTAAAAAAATTATAGACATAAATATTAACCTGTTGTGTGGTGTAAGCAGGTAATTTGTCTTTGAACGCAGTGAATACGTCGTCAACAAATTGATGCCATCTATAGAAAACGGGGTCCCTCATAGCTGTGGTAGAATCACCCATAATTGCAAACGATTCCTAATGATATTAAATTAAATATTGTTACTACGATCCTTAAACTGTATATAACAAAAGGTAAAGAAAGCAATGTATAAAAATTATACCAAGTAACGATGATCAGGATCGTGGCAGTACGAAATGGCAACGTGACCTAAATTGTGGAGGTCACCGTAGTAAGTTGCATCAGGTGTCAAGATACTGGCCTCCATCATGTTTCCAAGGATATCGATTCCAGTAATATCATCTAATTGAGTCGTACCTCCTTGAGCGTTACGTACTCTGCGAGTGGTAATGGCTTCCATCATACGATCCCTATATCTTTCGAGATCTGCCAAATCAAATCGCAGCTGGTCAGCTGGTCGGTTGATATCGGAGAGCGAATAGTTGGCTGGTCTTGATGGCCAAGCACGTCCCGCTACCATCTGATCTAGCTTTGGAAAGTAAGCCTCAGGTATTGGTTCTCGTAAATTGGTCAAACTGCGTACGCGTCCCAAGTTGTTACAAAAGCGCTCGGTATTGTATCTGTTGCAAGTGAAAAGTAAGATATTCTTAATTGTAACATTTAAGACACGAATGTTGATTTAATTATAGAATTTAAAATACCAACCTTGCCATAATTTGATGGTGCATGTAATAGAACAGTTCACCACGCCTATCTTTATTGACCGCAACTTGAGGTCCATCGAACGGATAAACAAGATGCCAGTGCCAGTGATGGAGATTGATGCCGATATCTTCGCGCCAGTAGGCGACGCGATGTTCGGGATCCGCGTCAGTCGCCGTGTAATCTAAAGGAATCTCGATGGGAGTCTGTTTCAAAAAATAATTATTTACTTAATTTTTTTTAATAAATACGGTATTATTCATTGTTACTATTATATTAATAATTGCGTATTTCAGGTGTAAAATCCAATTAAAATAAAGAAGTCAAGGTAGAATAATGAAATATATTTATACGTACACGTAAGCCAGCAGGTACAACGTTAGCTTCCTCTTTGGCACGACTGAAAATAGAGCTGTCCATGTACTTGTCGGGGAAGATTTCGGAAAGTTGGGGAACTGGAAGATGCTTAGTGTCTGGCCGGTGAAGTATAGCAACGGAGAGAGAGTAGATGAACATTTGCGCGTTGATGCGATCACGGCAGTACGCTGCCAGTGACAGCAAGTCTTCAACCGTTCTCATACCTTGTCAAAACAACGAATTGTGTTTACAAAATTTTATTTTTTTTATTTAAATAACTATAATGTTTAAAAAAAATACTGACATTGTTTATCATCATATTTATGTAATACAACGCAATGGTAGAATTATATTAAGTATTGTTCTATATTGAATGATATAATGAAATAATTACTATACATTTTCTAAAATTAAATATTTCTCAACTTTAATATACGTAACATAAATTATTAAAATACTTAATATAATATCTTTAATGCGCATATTTTAATTTAATGATGTCATAATAAGATTATACATACCCAAGAAGAGTTTAGTTAAATGGGCAGCCATTTTTCGGTGAGCTGGGATAAAAAGTGAAAAAGTATCACGACGTCCAAGTTGTAATGGGACGCTGAGATCAGGTATGGCAATTTGTTTAATGGGGACCGATGATAGAGACTCATTACCAAAACGATTCAAGATTCTTTGAGCAACCGGTTGGTATTGTTCAGGCTATATAAAGAATAACATAAAATATGTTCATACAAAAAAATTAAAATTAATTGTAGTGGTTCATGCAACAAACATTTGTACAATTATTTTCACGTACAAAGATATATAACACAAATTTAGATTCGTCAATATTTTATATATAATTTTATGATAGTCTATTGCATTGCGTTTATAAAAAAATAAAATTAATTTTATTCGAAAATTTGACAATAAATGAAGCGTGAATGATTTATAAGTATATAAGATGCTTACCAAATAATTCGGTGGTACGTCCAAGCTGATTTTTTCCTCGCCCTTAGGAACGTAAACGGGCTCATGAGGACGGTCGAAAAGCAGCAAAAGATTCTTTTCCATTTCGATGAGAATTTAATACCTTCAAGGTAACTTAACGAGATTTAAAATTTCGAGCTATTCAAAAGCTACTTAGGTTTTAACTGTATAGTCTCCTTTTAGCGTCGATCGAACTGAATAGAACAAAAGACGCTGACTGATGGCTAAACAATTGGAACCACCCGAATTTATACATCTTTTTCACAGGATTTTCGTGGTTTTGTTCTATGAATAAGTGTTTTCTAGTATTGTCTATGCGATAAGAACCATGAGAATTTGGAAACCATAAGCATTGTTTTTCGAACGAAAGGCCCACCAGTAAATCTATAACAGCATTTATCTAAACCGTGATATTTTCGGGTCTTCCTGTTTGTGACGAGACTTTAAAATTTGATAAATTTTTGCGGTAACGAATTAAGGAGGAGAGGGGTAAAGACACGTTGAAACGTGTAATCAATTTTGAGTTTAAACTCATCGAAATTCACAGTGGTCATTTAATATTTATTTGTCGAAGGTAAACGTTGCTCTTATTGTTCGATCAAGAATTTCTAATTTATTGTGTTGTATATATATTACAAATTACTAGATAATAAAGTGAAATTAACAAGGTGACTGTTATCATTTCATAAATATTTAATGAAGTTTTACAACATTTATGTATTCATAATGTATAATAAACATTGTTCGTGTAAATATAATTATAATTATACATATAAATACATAACTGCAAATATCCTACATTTCTAAATGTTATTAAAACAAACTTTAGTTTAAGTTCTGTCGTTACCTTTATTCTAATTATGGAACCGTGAATAATCATTAATATATTTTTTATTTATAAAAAATATTTATAAATAATTATTGTCAACGAAGTTATTATTACATCCATATAATATTTCATAATTTTCCCCTGTTTATTAATTTAAAATTATAAGTATACATTTAAAATATGTAATGTAATTCCATTATCCTACAATGTACAAATAAATTTACATAAATATGTACCATACTTATACCTTACTTTTATTTCAGGAATAATTAACTTATATACAAATTATTTATTTGAAGAATCGATAATACGTTAGCATTTATACTTATACTTTAATCAGATTTATTGGGAAATTCTATAATTACAATAGTTTAATATTATTTTAATATTATATCGCATTAATTAAATAAACATTTGTTAATTATGTAGAAGATTCTCGATCTCATTTTTTTAAAATAAATTCCATTTAATAATAACTTTTCGTGCAGTGAAATTACTGTCGTACCCTTTTTTAATTTATAAAAATTATATGAAAATATTTGAATGTAAAACTTCATTACGTAATAACGTTAATATCATTTACATGTACTGGTATGCTAATTCTATTAATTTTTGCATGGAATTGTAAATAAAATAACATTTGGTACAGGTGTAAAAATAAAATTTAATCCATTTTCATATGTCGATTCGATATTTTATTTAATTATACCTTAAAACTATTACAGAAGCTTTTTATGTTAAATAAAAATATTGCTATAATTTAAAAATACAATGTCGTTCTTTACTAGTATTTCAAGATAAATGTATAATTAATTTTCAAATGTTGTTAATTAGTTAATGATTTATTATTTCGGAGTTTGCTCGCGTAATTTGACATTCTCGGAGAATCTAATGGTGATTTGTTGTAATTTCATGTTGGGTGTGAGGAAATCATTCATCGAGTTGACACCAGCTCGGCCAACGCGATCGAATGGGTAGCCCATCGATTGCTTGTCCGGGTACTTAAGATCCCTTAAACCACAGAAACTGACTCCATCGCGACACCCGGTGGGTTCGGGTTGATCAATCTGTATCATCAAGATATTACGTCGTTGATTTACATCGTTTACATTTAATCTCTAATTTGATTGTTTAAATAATATTTTATAATATATTACCTTATCATTTTCGTAATTTGATACCATAACGTACAAATCCATTGGGTAACCTTGTCTTGTACCTTTTGGTACAAGCAAATGTTGGGGCCATCCACAACCGCAGAAATTAAATGCATCTAAAGTTTGTAAATCTGAATCACTTGGTCTATTCACATCTACGTTTCGGAATGTTGCCTCGAACGGAATAGTCAACGAGGAATCCGTTGATTTTCTGGTAATGTTGTTTTGTCCTCTTTTCACTGGTTTTACAAAAATCATTAAATTGTCAATTATTTTTCAATAATCAAATTTAATATATTAAAATCAACATATAGTTAATATAGTAGAATTGTTTGTCTTTTTTAGCCAAAATTGGTGACATATTACGTTTTTAATGTAAAATGTCTACTAACTTAAATTGAACATTAAATTTATAAAAGGTAACATTATTACTTACATCTAGTTGTAAATTTATCCATTTCCGTCATTAATATCCTTTGATCGTTGAAACCGAAATGACGTCCGGTTTCATCGAATTTAGGTGCAATGAAAATACGTACAGTTCCGGTTACATCATGGTTGTTGGAATTGTTCACAGTTATGTTGTACGAAAAGTTGTCGTGATTAAGATGTTGCAAACGGGCCATTATCGTTCCTCGGGGAGTAAAGTCTAGACCACGAGATAGATCAACGTCGCTTTTTGTCCAGTAAGTATTTAGTGTATTAGGATTTGCCCCTGGTGTATTGATATGAATATCCGTTACGGAAACACCTGGGAAGATTAACTGGAAATCAAATTAATATCGTATATGTAAAATTATTACCTTTGGCAATTCTTACCTAGTCGTGATTTATTTGAATAGAAAATAATATTATTATTAAAAATATTATGTACACGGAGAAAATTGTTGAAATAAAAATCACTGTTTTATTGAGTTATCGACAGAAACTTGACAAATATTAATAGATTACTATGTTCATTGTATAGAAAAATTTATTAGTTTTTGGAAATTTAACATATATTTTTATAATTAATCAAGCTTGGCTCTCAATTACTCAATAATATAGTAACTTTAACTAGATTATTTTTCTCCGTGCACGGGTTGACAATATTTAAAAAAATTTTGAAAATCAAACAAGTTACCTGTTGCGCAGAGTAAGTCGGCAAGCTATCCTTAAACTCGATAAAGACGCCATCGACGAAAGCGTGCCATCTGTAGAAAATGGGATCCCTCATAGCCGTGGTAGGATCGCCCATGATAGAAAATGATTCCTGGAAAAGGTCGACACCGGAAATTTTACGATAAATATTTCGAACGTGAGAGAAAAAGGTGCGAGTTAACCAAAGTTAAAATTCGTATACCAATATAAGATTTATATCTTACCAAGAAACGATGATCAGGATCGTGGCAGTAAGCAATAGCCATATGGCCCAAATTATGAAGGTCACCGTAATAAGTTGGATCGGGACTCAAGATGCTAGCCTCCATGATATTTCCCAGAATATCGACTCCAGTTTTTTCGTCCAATTGGGTGACACCACCTTTACCGTTACGTACCGATCGTGTATGTATAGCTTCCATTATGCGATCTCGGTAGCGTTCGAGATCCGAAAGATCAAAAGTCAATCGATCGGCTTTCCTATCTACATCTGAAAGTGAAAACCCGGCTGGTCTCGCTGGCCAAGCACGTCCAGCTACCATTTGGTCCAATTTTGGGAAGTACGCTTCGGGAAGTGGTTCACGTATATTTGTTAGGCGTTTTACTCGTGGTAAATTGTTGCACAGCCGTTCAGTATTGTATCTATCAATTGTTTAATGACACTTAAATGCGCGATAAACACCTTTTTTTATAAATATATACATATATAAACATTTGCAAAACAAACTTTAACATAACTGTTTACCTCATTATTGAAAATTATGCTAATTCAGCAAGAAATAAACGCGGCGCGCTATTAACATTTCATAATTATTTTAAAGTGCATAATAATGTTTACTCTTAATGCCACTGAGCACCGTATAGTTTGGAGAACGTTCTTTATGCTCTATTAGATAATAATTGACTGATTTTTATGCCTCGTAATGAGCTGCAAATATTATTTATTGTTTATTTTCCTAAGTTGTTTTAATGCGAACGTGTATCGTCTCGAACCCTCATGAATAAATTAAGTCGATATTACGATCACCTGTGCATAAATTGTCCATTCGCGTAGAATGCAAAAATGCAAAGTAGCATGTAAATTTCGAAGAACGTTGATGCAAAATTAAATGTTTATTAAATTTAACTTTTCGTTTTTCTTTACAGTAATGTTAATAACGAGCGATAAAAAAGTTGTTTTTAAATTCAATAAAATGTATTTTTATTGTGGTTAACGGCACACCGCAACTTAATCTTGATTATAGACATAGCATTCATGAAAATATTCAAACCACGTCATATTATCTATTCGAAAGGCGACACGATTAACAACACAAGTTGACATATCTCCTATCATTTTTTTATTAGATCCAATTATCAGTATAACAAAATATAGTATTTAATTAGAATAATAAAATATTCAATGTATTGTTTTTATTATTTAATATTTTACTGTTACAGAATTATAATACACGATATACGAATGTAACTTCGCAAGTATAAGTACGAAACGACTTGATATTAACCAAAATACGTTTATATCGTTAAAAGCAGGAGAACGAGGAACTAAATGATTGTTAACCTTTGCAGGTGCATACATACGAAATAGTTGGTCATATAGTTACCTATTCTGCATCTGATGATGCATGTAGTAAAACAGTTCGCCGCGTCTATCCTTGTTGACGACAACCCGGGGTCCTTCGAACGGATAAACGAGATGCCAATGCCAGTGATGTAGATTGACACCAATGTCCTCGCGCCAATAGGCGACGCGATGTTCGGGATCTGCATCCGTCGCCGTGTAGTCCAAGGGTATCTCAATCGGGCTCTGTATGAGTAGATTTCGGAGGAGGAAGAGAGAAAGCAGAACGGTTATTGCCGCTAATCCTATTTCCGAAGATCGTCGCCGTTTTACTGCTAATTGAGAGCGTTTTACCTTCATCCCTCCTCCTCCTCCCCTCACCCCCTTCCAACGACCTAGCTCTTACTACCTCCGGACGCGAGTCAATTTACATGAAACTTAGCCGTATACTTATATACTCAAGACACAAGCTATTTCCACTACTTCGATCCAATCATTTTTTTCCCCTTTTTTTCGTTTTATTTCTATCTTCGTATGTAGTTCGAGTAGTCTTAAAATTTTGATTAGATTCGTAAAGTAACTAGCTTTTTATTTTAATCGAAAGAAAAAGAGTTGGTTAATGCACGGAAAGGATTGATTTATATTTTTATCCACCTTCTTTTCCTTTGGCTACTAGTTTTAAGCAGTTCATTATTAAAATCAATGTTCGATATAATTATCATTTATACAAATATTTTGAAAAAGTGAATCGCGTATTTTTTGGCGAAAAGTAAGAAATTTGTAATATTTACGTTTATTGTATTATCGTCAATGTCCTTTTTCCCGATTTCGCAACTTTTATCAAATTAAACTTTTTTTCCATTCTGAAACTTTTTACCTTTAAAAAGCATTGGGCAATTAATTATTTGTATACTTTAAAAGCTTTATACAATTAACTGGCTAATTGATGTCTTTTATTACTGACAAATCATTCACGCTTATATATTTATTTCAATCAAACGCTTTATTAGAAAAAAATGTATTTTCAGAAATAATTAATATTAATGTATTATGCTTTCATTTATTAATTACTTGAATAATTGAATTTGAAAATTTGAAAATTCTGTGTATTAATAAATAACAATCAGCACAATATCGTTTTTCCGCTTAATGAAATTATATATATATTTCATTTCGATTGTTCCAAATGAAGCGCTATAATAATAACTAATTATCACGTCCCAATTATCTGAGGTAAAATAAATAAATAATAAAGAAATTATATATTTATAAGTGTAACATACACGTGATCCGGCAGGTACAACATTGGCTTGTTCCTTAGCACGATGAAAAACCGAACTGTCCATGTATTTATCAGGGAATATCTCGCAAAGTTGTGGAATCTGAAGATGCTTGGTGTCTGGACGGTGCAATATCGCGACCGAAAGTGAATAGACAAACATTTGCGCGTTCATTCGATCGCGACAATATGCTGCTAAGGATAGTAAGTCTTCCACCGTTCTCATACCTTGTAATAGAATAAAATTAAATCAAATTTTAATAATTTTGCAATTTTTAGGAGTAAATTTAATTACCTAACATGTGTCAATTTATTCATTCGGTAAAGAAATTTCTTTATTTTAATTAAAATATATTTTATTATTTAATGTTTAAAATTCGTATTAGTCTATTCACGGAAAGTATTTTCATATCAAAGTTACCGTCATAGCATATATGGTTAAAATGATAATATATGGAGTTTAACCATTACTACTTTTACCGCGCATAAGTCACGGTAATTTTTATAAGAAAATTCATTTCGTAATGTTGCAATTTTATATTAATGCTTATGATACTTCCGCTTAATGTTATTTAAATACTACATTTATTATGATGCTTCCAGTACATCCTAGATATCGTTGAAGTTTCAAACCCTCAATGGCATCAAAAACTTTTTATAGCAAATCGTAACACGTAAAAATTACACTATCTACCATCAAGCAAAAATATTGGTAATATACATAAATTGTAAGTTGAATACATATTACATTTTTTAAATTGTTTAAAAAGTTGAATAAAAAAATATAGTTTCCTAAAAAAATGTATCAAGTTTCTTAAAAATATAAAACCATTAATATTATCATCATACAAATTTAGTTGATATATATTTTTATGTATGAAAACAGACGGCCAACACGTGGCTTAAATTGTTAAATAAGTTGCTACGTTATCACGATAGGTAGCCAACTATTATTCTTAATAATCTGATGGCGGTATATAAACTGTATAAAACTGTTTTTGTACGAAAATGAATGACTTTAAAATAAAATTGGATTAAAATAGATACACATCGTAGTAAAGAAAAACAATTGTTACATAATGAAAATATATTTGAATTTAGACACATAAATTTCGAAGGAATGAAAAAGAGTACATAAAGTGAAACACACCCATGAAGAGTTCAGTGAGATGACCAGCCATTTTTCGATGAGCCGGAAGGAATAACGAGAAAGTATCGCGACGGCTGAGTGATAACGGCACGCTCAAATCAGGGATGGCAATTTGTTTTATAGGGACCGAGGACAGAGACTCGTTACCAAAGCGATTTAGTATCCTCTGAGCGACTGGTTGGTATTGATTAGGCTGCGAAAATTAAGAATTATAATTAAAATAAAATATTAAGAATTTACAAAACATTTATTAATTTTTGTAATATTATTCCATCAAAGCTTTTTTATACTCTCGATAACTTTGTATAATGTAATGAATGTATACTATAATTTACATTGCATGTCGCAGATGTTATAAATTCTCTGTATATTTTATTATTTAATAAATAAAGAATCGTTGAGTATATATATTTACGAAATTATCATTTTTTCTTTCATTCTGGTGTTGGTCCAGTTCATAAATATTGATAATATTTATTTACAAATATTAATAAACGATCAATATAATTCAACAAACCGATTGAGCAAATACGTAATGTAAAGAGAGCGCAGAAAGGAAAATGTAATTAATAATGATTACCAAATAATTTGGTGGTATGTCGAAGCTAACTTTTTCTTCGCCCTTTGGTACGTAAATGGGCTCACTGGGACGATCGAAGAGAAGCAGAAGGTTCTTCTCCATTTCGGCGAGAGTTTAATACCCGTAAGGTAACTCAACGAGACTGGAAATTTTCGGTTGGTGAAAAGCGAGTTGGCTGTATTGTCCCCCTTTTAAGCGTCGATCGACCCAAAAGACGCTGAATGATATAACTTGACTTCAATTCCGGTAGAATTTATATTCCCTTTTTCTGCAGGATCCTCGCGGTTTCTTCGGGAGATAAAAGCTTTCGAACCAATAGAGAGAAAGACTGCATTTAGCCGCAAAATTCCTGCTATACGTTGTGCTGCATATTATTTCCCTGCACTTTTGCTACTGACGATTGTAATTCATTCCATAATCTACTCGTCTTTTCCTGTTTTCGACTGGTTTCTTTTAGTTTTGATAATGCACTTTTAACGAAATGCACTTTTGTTTCGTTAACTTATTTTTTCTTGTCTTTAGAATCGTGTAATTTGAATTACTTTGTTTTTGGATTTAAGTTTTCAGTACTTCGCGAACGAAGCCACGTTGTTTAATAATATTTGGTTACAACAATTATGAAATTTTGCAATAAATTGCTAGTAGCAGAAAAAAAGGTTAACTAATCGAAATTGCGGTAGAGCAAGGCAATTCATTGAGTTTCTTATATCGTTGTAATATAGCTACTGTATATCATAGCGTGCAAGACGCAATTTCACGTTAAAAGGAGAGGTGTAATAAGAAAGAAATATCGCTATCAAAAGGCATCAAGTAAAAATATTAAAGTAGGTATATATGTGTATACAATTAAAAAATAAAAATAAATGTTAATAAGCGTTCTCGTAGTAACGCGCGGTGAAAGCTAAATCACCATGTTCTAAAGCCTCTTTGTACGTATCTGCACTTCGGCGAATTTACGCCTCGTTTGCGAAAGATAGCGAGGGGATAAGCAGTTGCGTGATAAATCTCCCCGTCGGACTTAAATTCTTGGTCAGCGAATCGAATTTACGTAAGGATTTAAAGCTTCGTGAATTAACGACGATGCGCCTCTTTCTCTCCATTCCTATATATACATACATAGAGACGAGTGAAACGCTCGCGTATATACGTGAACGAAAATACAAAAAAAGAACCGAGAGAGTGAGAGAGAGAGAGAGAGAGAGAGAGAGAGAGAGAGAGAGAACGAAGAAGAAAGGAATAGCGGAGCAAAAAACAAACTGAAGGGAAAGGGCGCTCTTCCCTCGATCTTTACTCTTACGCTGTAAATTATTCAGTACCGTACAAATGGATGCGCGTTAAATGGGCGAACGCGAGTCAAGATGCAAAATCGATCCTGATTATTTATTCGTTCGTGTGATAATGCTAACGAAACGAGGGTCACACAGTCGAATTATCGGTTTGCTGGGGCTTTTTTTCGCCAGCATCTAATTAAGCATTGTTAAACTAGTATCGATTACCAACTGTAGATGATATTTTAAGGTTGAAGAGAAAACGATATAGTAATTTTGAATTTTTTTACAAATTTGGGAAATGAATAATGTACACGCATATGTAGATATATTATATTATGTACCTATGTCAATATCTCATGTTTTATGCGAATATGAAAATAACTCGTGTAACTAATCCTTCCGCATAATTGCAAACTAAATTTTAGTTAACTATGAAATATTCGAGTCGCTCGTATTTTTAATCACGTAAACATATGTATATATAATTAAGAATTTAATGTACACTCAAAGTAAAATACAATTATAGTAATATAAGCGCATGTGGAAGTTTAATTATATTTTTGATATTATAGAAATAAATTACTCGAAATGGAGATATTTCGAAATGTTTAATTGGTACGTTCATGAATCAATATGTAGTTCATATATTTTAATTATAACGTAACGATACTCGATTATAAATTATTAATTTTATTTGGTAATATTATTGTTTACAATATCCTCTAATAATATATTTATTAATTATCCATATAGTTTTAGAAATCATTATACTGTCGCTTAGATGGAAATAGAAAATTTATGATACTTACTATCAAGTTTGCTGCTCAGCTTGCTAATAGTTGAAATATTTATCGTATATAAATGTTGAATTGTATTAAAAGTAAAGGAAATTAAGGCAGATAAATAATAGTGAGGGAATAAATTAATTGACAATGATAGTGAAAATTTGTTCGACCATTTATTGACAAATATCGATCTGCTTCGTTACACTTTATCATAAGAATCGGAGTATGTGAAATATATTTCTGTTCGTCGCACTCGCGTGACGCATTCACGCTGTTAGGTTCTCCATTAAGCATATCACTTGATCTTCCGACACACAAAATGTCCCATACTGTATGTCCATTCAGCACGCACTTTTAATTCACCGAAAAAAGGGTTCCTCGATTGATTTAGAGAAAGGCAAGAATTGGATCGTTTCGGCAAAGCGAGGCGTTGCAGTTATGTCGTGCCTCGGCCATCCATTTGCCATGGCAGTGTTTAGCTACTCGAGAGTTCATCAGTTCCCACCTACCGATGCCGACGAAACTCGTGACTGGACTTTGACACGACGTCGGATCAGTCGAAGACGTACTCGAGTCTGACCTGCACCACACGCACACCCGAGATCCTGCAATACAACCCAAAAATAATACTATTAATACATCGACTTCGTATATTAATATCGAAAACTTTTTAAATAGTAATAGTATATTTTAAGTATACGGAAGTTTTTTTATCGAATGTAAATATTATTAAATTACTGCGGGTTTAAAGAGCACGACTAACAAACTATCAGTTTTAAAATAACAAATCAAATGCGCTTTACATAGACAGGTTTCTTAACTCATTTTTGTAATTATAAACTTCAAAGCAAATTGAAGCTAACTTTGTACAAAGGATCATTAATATTCTTAAAAAGTTTTTATTCGAGGTACTTGATTAAACGCAATCTTATTTAAACTATAAATTAGTATTGGATTACGAATAGTTACCCAAAATAATACATCACAATTATTATTGTAAACAATGCTGTAAATAAAATACTTCGCATTGGTTGATTAAATTCTTCGTTATAAGATCAAAAAAAAATAGTGCATAATATACTTAATGTAAAAATATTTCATATTTTCGAGTCGTGTGGATGTGAAATTTATCGAAAAAAGTTAGCTCGTTTGCTATATATGCCGCATCGACATGAAAACTCAAACACGAAAAAAGTCTGATATCTTTTAAAATATACGAGTGCAACTTCAGTTGCATATATGCATCTTTGAAAAATTACTTGTTTGCGATTCCATCAAGTTTTGGACGGCGAGCGTTAAAAAAGCAATTTGCAAATATTTGGAAATTCGAGAATGGCGTAAAAATCCTTGTGTCAAAAATCATTTGCGATACCCCAGATTAAGAATATCTACAAGAGGATTTAACAAGTCTATACGGCTTAAATGTGAATTACACATTGTATACCCATTTAAAAATCTTAATCTCGATAGAACGAGTCATAAACAAATTCTTAAATGAAGAAAGAACGAGGGAGGAAAGTGTTTTATACAGCGAGATAATAAAATTAGTACCTCGCAGTTAAATCGCACTTTTTATGCTTTAAACACCTGTTCCCTCTTTAAATTCGCGCAAACTAAGTAAAACCGAGTTATACGTTTGGGAGAGAGAGAGAGAGGTAGCGCATAAAAAGATAGAAAAAAAAAAATAGAAAAGAAAGTTAATGAATGCGTCCTGAAACTTATCGTTCTAACATCCATTTTCCAATTCCGTTTCGGACGCACTAACACATAGAGAAACCGTCTTAAGAAAGGTATATAGCAAAGTAATTTCCTCTCTTGAGGGTGATGAGCGTTAAAACACAAGAGCGTAGAAGTATAGAAGAAGCGAAAGCTCGAGTTTGTGACGTGGCTGTAGCACCTATATGCAAATCTGCGAGTCGATAAGTGCCGCTCGTAAAGTTACCGTTCCTGGAATTTCAGTATACGCAGGAGGACTCGCGTAATTAACACCGGAGACGAGGAACAGCCCCCATGGATTTACCGGCGAAAGCTCACCCTCGTTTTACAAGACGTAGGGTGCCGCATAATGCAACCCTACGTGAGTGTGTGTGTGTGTGTGAGTATGTGTGTGCGAGTGAGCTTTCGAGGGAGGACAAATCTCGCGTATTGAGCTTTTGTCGACGAGTCCGTGTTACGAAAATGCTAAGCTGCAGAAATTCTAAGTGCTCTTTAACTATCGTGTTATTCATTGTGGCTTTACCTACAATCTGCTAATGGGAAATCTGGTTTTTCGTACTCTCTTCGAACGGCACAGTTTAAATGACCGTGTCACGGTTTAAGAATTCGATTTTCGGTGTGCGTGTTTGATCGACCACGTGTTTTATAATGCATGCTGAAGAAGAAATACATTTTCAAGAGATAGACATTAAATTCTTTGACATTCGTAACGTATTATTTCAGAAGAATTCTTCGCAAAGCAAATGTTTTTTTTATTTTTATTTATCTACATGATATTGTTAGGTCTGTTTAATTAAAATCCATAAAAGAAAAATAAATTATTTTGTATTTGTGATAATGTAAGCTAAATAAAACAGTTTAAATTACTCGCTAAACGATAAAATATTTGTATAATTTTAAGCGGCTAATAAATAAACAATGAAATTGCACGATGTATGAGAAAATAGGAAATTTGTACTCGATTCAAATGTCAATTTAATTAATATTCTCGTTAAATTTAGAACAGTTTCTTCAGCTACATAAACGTGCTGTACCCGGTTACCTTTGCAGCCATCTTTATGCTTTTTCATTTCCATTTTCCCATCGCGAATGCAAAATTGTGGAAATTCGTGACACTTTTACATTAGTGCATCTCAAGAGAAACGTAATGCTACTATACCTTCATGGAAGGATTCCAGTCTTCTCCTGCAACCCCTCGAGATTTTCAATATTGTGAAGGCAGCACAGTACCTGAAAGATGCATCAAATTTTTATCGCAATTATATTACTCTTATCCAATAGATATACATATACACATTTTTCATTTTTTCATTTCATTGTTTAAAAAAAATATTTTTTACTGTAAATATTACCTATACGTATTAAAATTAGAGGTAACCGTACAACGTTATTACTAAAAATTAAAGGAATTAATGGCATGCGGATTTAAAGATCGTATACTCTAAAGTGTAAAAATTAATAATTGAAATTACGAGACGATAACTTTACACTTTTCGTAAGACTCAAAATTTGTAATTTTCACATTTTAAAGCAGTAACATTGTCAATTTACATATTCTATTGTTACATTTTCAAGATTCAGAGTGTACTTAAATATGTTTATTATTTATAATCCACGAATCAGGATATTTTCATGCTTCTCATTTACGTTTGAAACAACTCCGTTATAATAATAAAATTGACTCCCATTTTACTCAGTTAAAATTAAAGCCTAATTAACTACCTGCTCTGATCCCCTTATCATTACAAGGATATTAATTAAACTAGCTAATTCCTAACATAATTCATGTCAAGTACAGATAAGGCATACTTCACTCTTTGTACCCTTTGACTTGTAAAAAAAATGGATGGAAAGAGGGTTTTACTTTGCTTAATTACTTTCCGAAAAGAAAATTGTGAACGATGGCGCAGTTAGCACAACGCAGCAATTCCTCACGCGTCGATGGCTCGCGCGAACAATTAATCGCGGAAGGTACGCGCTCGAGGCGCCGGAACAGTCGCCTCGTATGCGCACACCTCCCTCCCCCGTGCTCTCCTTCGTATCTGACTAATCAAGCATATGTCGATCGACTTGGTTACCGGCAATTCCCTTGGCGCTATACCTCACATCCACACGACGTTTACGATTATGAAGCGGTCCCGATCTCAATTTCCCTCTATATACTCCTGCGTTATCGACGATAATTATATACGAACTTTGATCGCGTAATCTTTGCGTCTCTTGTGATTTATTTAGTATTCTGTACCCACCTACGAATTCTCTTTTTACCGAGTTTATATACATTTGTATCATTTGTATGCATTTGCATTGTAGACATTAATGCGAGTCGATTGAGATAACTGTCGCGACGTATAGTTTGGATATAGATTTAATGTTCGTGTAGAATTAAGTAATTTACGTGTTGAGTTTAATCGTTGCGTTGAGATATCTCAATTGATAGACACTTGTATTTAATATTCAAGTAAAATTCTCATCTCGCAAACTTCTCACTTTAAATGAAGTACATTTCAATCTACGTTTCTCTACGTTAACCGAGAACAATGTGTACATAAATGTGGATTCAGTTAGTAAGTTTAATGTACATAAGTATAAATTTTAACAGTATTAGGATATATACCTTTTACCTGTACGTATATGCAATTATTTTGTTTGTGTAAGGTATGTTAGGCACTGTGGAATTTCAAGATATAAAATTA
The DNA here is from genome assembly GCA_026168455.1 of Theocolax elegans. Classification (NCBI taxonomy): domain Eukaryota; kingdom Metazoa; phylum Arthropoda; class Insecta; order Hymenoptera; family Cerocephalidae; genus Theocolax; species Theocolax elegans. The sequence continues at coordinate 91,097,796 of CM047426.1, read as the reverse complement.
ATTATGATTTAAAATTTGATACATTCTGCGTAAAATCAGAATTAACGCTAATTATGGTAAATGCGTCGTCCAATTATCAACTTTATACACTGTATATAAAAAAGTAAGAACTTAAAAATTTTTTAACAAATAAAATTAAACTGGGCGAAAGTAGTAGAAGAATAACGCGATGGTCGAATAAAGAACTTTTCTCTTAAAACTTTCATTAATGTAAATGTTAAACTAAAGCAATGCGTTACATCATTATTACTGAATTAATTAAAAATACTATTGAATTTTATAGTATTTTGTATCCTTATAAAGATTTAAACGTTTCAATTTGAAAAAATACTATTCGAGTAATAGTTATAGTCAATTTATCAAGTATACAGTATGCGTTTTTTGTTCATTACATCTACAAACATGACAATATTATCTCGATTTAATTTTCAACGAATAATATACGTAGGAGAACGCGAAAAAAGTGCATTAGATGGTTTTTTGTTGTAATCTGCGCTCTCTCGTTTATGCTACGCTTTGTACACTCACGGTATTGCCAAATCATGTGGTTACACAAACTGCTGCGTCATAGGAAAATTTTCTCTCTAATTTTCGTCGAGAGGCTGGGTACAAACACGTGTATTTTTAATTAACCAACGATGCACACGTAAGTACGTATAATCACGTTTATTATTTTGAGTATATACTTAATCACTCGAACCTAATTAATATTTTTATATTTTAATGACAAATTGAAATGTCACATATTTTATCTCGATGTAGGAAAATATCGCATTTAAAATCTAAAGAGGTCACGATTCGAGCGCGCATATGTGCGGATGCACATGTCGTAAATATAGTAACGAGTCAGAAAATTGTCTAAACTTTCGCGGAAACACTGCGGATTTCTATCGGCGCGACCTCGGTCCTATTATATTAATCCACAAGGATGGTTACGTTATCTGTATACAGTAAGCTCTCGTAGTCCAATTTCTTTTCTAGATCACTTACGTCGCGTTACACGCATTTCTATGCAAAGTTTTCGTATACGTACATATATACACGCGCGCATGAATAAATAGCGATATTTTAAATGCAATTTTGAAACTCAGCCATGTGACTTTTTGTATGTATACGTGTTTGTGTGTGTGTGTGTGTGTATCGTAACAAAGTTGTTAATTATTCTTGTTTTAAACAGTTCTCCACGTTCTAAACGAAATGTCACCATTTTTCTGTTTATTATATTTATATAATTTAATGACTGAAATATGGAGTGTAGAGGAAAGTTGAATTTAACTTTCAACATTTCCCACCTTTAAATTGCATTTCCTTATGAAAATTTCCGTATAATTTTTTTCTAGCGAGTGCGTGTAACTTAAACTTTAATTTCAACATGTGCAATTGAAAATACGTTAGTTAATTGCATTATATTAAAACAGTGCACGATTTATTAGCGTAAACATTTTTTTAACGAAATATATGTTCGGACTTTTTTTTCGTTTGACGTGGTATTAACGTAGTGATAAATCAAGTATACGTTGAAAAGAATAAAAAGAAGAATAGATACTATTTCAACAGCAAAAAAAAAGACCATGAAGACACATACATACAAAATTCACTGGCGGATTAACCTCGGAACCTGTACGCGCGTATAATCCTGCGTGTTCGTTCATTCGCGCGGACGTGAATCCTGTGAAATCTGGTTAGCATACACATACGTATATATAGGGTAATACGACGGGTATAAGTAAAGCACCAAGTTGCGCGCACAAACTTTCACTGCCGCAGTCGGCTCGATCGTGGAAGCTTTTCGGGTTCGGTTAGTTCGTTTTGGCGCAAGCTTGACCGCGAAAGGATACCTTGTCAGATATATTCCCGTATATTGCTTAGGATTACTATAAGTTTCGTCTAGCTTTCTTACGAGATTAAATGTGAATTATTCAATTAAACTATGTATATTGATCGTTTAAATTTCGTTGTACAATACGTGTTTATGCGTATAATAGGGAACGAGCACTCGGCAGATATTAAAATAAATAAAATATAATTGTTTTAAATTATTAAAATAAATAATAATAAAAATTGTTTACCAATTTTATGAATTTAAAGATATTTTAATGACTGACAATTATAATATAATCTTAATTATTTATATTATCATTAAATATTTAAATTGTCTCAAAATCAAAACCTCAAATAGATCTCACGTGATTAAGTGACATGCCATAACATACTGAGATGGTCAAGTGCCTATTAAGACATTTAGAATACTTACGTATTGCAAGTTTTATGACAAGTGTAATAGACTTACATTCAGTATATACAAACTTGAAACTTCAAATTAATTACATTTGCTACGCATTATTTATAAATACTTGCATCAAAATAATATTTCATTTTCAGACATTTTGAGGAACAAAAATTTTATCTTTTTCAGAGATGACTTTAATACTTTTTGTTATACTTGTAAAGTATTTCAATACTTAATGACGTGCAGTGAAGGTAGTTACAAAATCGTATTTTATTGTCCCAATAGAGTAATGACGGTCATTGTACTTTACGAAACATACTAAATAAAATTCAAATATATATTTATGTCATTTAATTATGCGACATTAATTTAAACATATATCCGTTTTATAATAAATAAAATAATTTATTTTTAAATAAAACTGTTAAGTAAATTTTGTTATAATGTCATAAACTATCATTAAAAAAGAAATATTAAAAAGAGTGACGGTTCCCTATTTAACTAAATGAATAAAAATGAATGTAGAAAATTCGATCGTATAAAACTGAGAGTAGCGCTTAGATTGCATCGGATCGAGTAATAAAAGAAAATTTATATTTTTTTTATCATTATCTCACCGTGCGAACGCATTTTTTAAATTTACTCTAGTGCAATGAAATTTTATATACGTTGAATTTCAAAATTTGGTTTTTTCGTTAATTTATTAATAATTTGAATTTTTAAATTTCACGGAAGTCAAATCTACGATTTGTTACAATTATATGCAAAAATTTAACATATTACAGTGAATTTCAGCGAGTTAATTTGTCTGTCCCGTGTAATAAAGTGAAATTTACACTCGAATTTACATTGAAATGTTTATTTATTTAGCTAATTGCTAACGAAATGAAAATTGCAGTTCCACTTGAATGTTTTCTTGTTGTTTTGCAAGCTTGATATCCATTAAATTAAGAGTTACGACAAAATGTAAAAGTGTTTTCTCATTGAAATTCACACTATCAGATACTTGAAATTCAGATGTGTTTATACGAATTTATATTACTACCGACAGAAGCTGGCGTTGGTAATTATTTGTTTATAAGATAAATATTAATTAGCACAAAAAAATATCTGGTAATAATTTTAACGAAAGCCAAATTTATTTATTAGTTTATGGTTAACAATACGTGTAGAACCACTGTAATTACGATTCTCAAATTAGATACGCGAAATCTTCACGTTTGGGAAATGTTTCTGATTACTAAATTATATTATGCATTTGAAACGAACATCGACTACGTCTCTATACACGTGTACACGTATTAAATTTTACGCAGTACTTGATCTAGTTATCGAAATCTTTTGATCAAAGGGAAAGCAGCAATTTAATATTCATTCAAAATAATTGCAGCACAATTAGATTAAATTAAATTAATGTTTTTAATTTAAAAATACTTTACCTATAAGTGCAATTAAAAAAATATGTTGATATGATTTAAACTGAACGTATCTGCGCTCTTACTAAATAAATTAGGTATTTAATCTTTTCCCTCTAATATTACTCACCGCGATATTTATCTACACGCTCTATAATCTATTAGAAAATGTCTACACTTCAAACAAAAATAAATCAACTGAAAAAATGGCAATATATCGAAAAAAAAAACTAATAGACCGACGCAAATCAAAATTGAAGCTCACTTAATCAGCGTCGTACCGTATAGACTGGATCCCTCATTTCTTTATCGATCGATCGGTTAAATTCATTAAGCGTATATATATATAACCGGGTATAGGGAAAAAAAGAAGAAGGAAGTTCAAGACAGGTAAACAACGGGGGGTTGTAGGATACAGTTCGGATCGAGCGAGATAAGTAGATGAGGTAGAGAGAAAGTGAACTTACCCCCTGGTAACTTGCGGAACGAAGTTCGAGTCCAAAGTTCCCCTGGCGTTCTCAGCGGAGAAGCTCGCCTCTGGAAAATTTTAGGCCTTCGTTACAAGGTCTACGTAATTAATTGGATGCTGCCGAGCGACTTTCGTATTACCTCGAAACTTTCGGCCTAACAGATTTCAAATTTACTCTTCAAGGAAATTGACTTTACGTTATTTATATAAACCTCTATTGTGAAAATAATTTTTTATCTTTATTTCAATTTCTTTGTATTTTAAAGAAAGCTAAATACATTTCGTTGCAATTTAATGAAAGGTTTTCGGTGTGAATAGCGGGATGATCGTTGAGTTTTGCCGGCCTCTTGAAAACCCGTAGTGTCAGGAGATCTATTTTTCCCGAAGCTTAACAGTGCTCAAGGGTTCGTTTTATCGCGTAATATATATTGCTGAAAATTAAGTTTTCCATGGGCTTTTGTTCAATTTAATGACGAAAATCATTTCTAAACTCGGTTGTTCCTTTGCTTAATCCGTTAAAGCTACATGATAAAGAGAGTGTCAAAGAGTTTGCGGCTCATGAATTTTAATGAAAATATATACTTTTACGAGATGCTTTTTGACGTTAACTGATTAAAGCAGTTTATTCTAATAGGTTACAAGTTCGAAGTTAATGTTCATGAAAAATATTTAATCATTAATATGTTAACTTTCGTAACGACACCGTAAATTCATTTTTTTATAAGATTTATGTATACGTATTATCAAATTTATTACTACAATCTATACTATCTGAATTAACTTCTTTACATAACGATAAAACGTTCGAACAGATTTAATATTTATCGTTTTATAAATGTATAAAATACGTGATAATTTTGTGACACGTACCGATGAAATGAAAAGTTGCAGTTACCATTATTTAACGAATGTTACTCAGATAAGCTAAAAATTAGTAAATTAAGAAAATTACACGAGAAAAAAAGTACTTCAAAGATTTAAAAAAAAAAGGTGAAAAAAATCAAGGAGCAACGGACGAAACGAAATACGTCGGAAATAAGTTCATCAGAGAAAACTCTGTGGTAGTTTCTGTCTCGTTTAAATTGAACCGAGGGAGTGATAAAGGCAAAGTGTACGACGCAAAGCTAATGAAGTAACATCGAGTCTAGTATACCTTCGACCTGGAAGTGGTGAGCTCGTCGACGACAGGCGTCGTAATTCTGACATGCCAGACTCTCTTCGGTTTCAGGGCAGGGTTTGCCACCATTGCGATCTGGTCGAACGATAAAACGGCTCCTCGTCTGCCTGCCGATGCCGCACTTGTTGTCGCACTCGGACCATACCGACCAATCGCTTACGGCGCAATCCGACACTGTAGGCAAATGAAAAATTTACTTTACAGAGAGAAATATATTGGGTCGAGTGCTCGATAGAGAATTTCGTACGTATTCCTATACCTCGTGATTGTTTTCTCTCGCTCAATTTAATTTACCTTAGTAAACATTCGAAATTTTTATCCAATTTTCGCTTAGATTCTAATTATCTTTTGTGTTTAAATTTTAACTGGTAGATCTAAAACGTTTTTTTATAATTTGTATGCTAATTTAATGATTGTGAAAATTTGTTGTTATAGATTTTAAATATATGCAATATTAATGTACAATATTATCATTGTTAAAATTGAAAGTTAATTGTAAAATTAAGTGTATAAAAAATGCATATAAGATGATAAAAATCACTGTTATTTATGAATAGCAGGAAACACAATTTTTTTTCATAAACCCAACCCTATTGAGGATTAAAAATGAAGGAGTTACGACTATGAAATAATTGAGAATTTGCTACAGGTGATAAAATGTCAGCAGTACAAAATAATTATTAATGCCATCTAGTACTATATTTATAATTTTAAAAGGACTATTATAACTCAAGGATAATTAATGATGTCTTTTCATAGGTCTAACTTAAACGATTCGACTAATATTGCTAACAGCGTACCGCAATACATCTATAATTTTCTTTAATTCGCATTGCCTTTTTCCAACTAAATCCAAACTCTGGATAAAAAATTAAGTACCCAGGTTTAGTACCAATTACTAAATATCGTACGAGTAAAGGGATGTATGTGTGTATACGTGAGTGATCTCCGTGAGACGAAACGACTCATCAGTAGCTCATCTCGAAGCAAGTTTCTTTCACGAGTGATAAAAAAGAAATACAAGCTCGTAAAGTCAGCACGAGTGTTATACACCACAGTCAGTTCAGAAGGAGAATAGCCCTTTAAATTTCTTGTATACCGCAAGTCCCTTCCTACAACAAACCTGATCTCCACTATCAAGGGATATCCTTTGCCTCGAGCCGAATACGATATCCTGGCACGAGGAGGGAGCTTTAAAGCCCGGATTCTCGAAAGGTTTCGTAATAGCTTTGGTTGAGGCAAACATTCGAGTGTCCTTTTCTAAAAAGCGTTTTGTAATTAAATTCGTCAACTGAGGTTTCGTTTTAATAACTCTGATTCTCTCTATTTGACTTGCCAGACTCGCGGGTTACCTTTTTTAACCTAAACAAATACAATATAGCCAAGGTACACTTGAAAAGTTATATACCAAACCTGATATAGTCGGTTAAACCCGCTATATTATATATAACTGTTCAAGTGTTAATAAGTGAACTTCCTAGTTTATCAAGATAAGCAACTTTTGAGTAAGCTTTTCAATATCAGTCTCACGATGAAAATATTATTACACGAATACGCTAAATAAATTAGTCTAGTTGTTGATTAATATTTAACGATGTAACTTTGTATACAAAAGCTCGAGCTAATTGTAATGTAATTAAACCTCTTGTATACACCACGGGGGGGTGATAAAGTTAAATAATCGCGAGTTACTTTATTTTCAATATAAAAGTAAATAACTAAAAATACGACAGTTCGTGCGAAAGTAAAGCAAACCTTCATTTAAACTGTAGAACGAACAAAGATTCTCCTCTTGAATTTTTTGTTCTTCCTCTTGAAAACAAAAGCAACCTTAAAAGGACCTCGCAATCAGACAAATGACGTTTCTGTGGAAACTGGATCGTCCTCCTTTAATCAGAAAAGGGTGGAGAAGCTTACAATTAGCGCATCGAGCTTCTCGAGCTTTAATCCAGCTATCCGACTTAATTCACGCCTTTAAAATGAGAATCGATGCAACCAGTCCATCCTAATAGCGAAAAGGTATATAACCCTCCGAACCGCAATTTACCAATGAAAATGTTAGGATACCTGCTTGTCTTTATACGAATACATTCCACTCATTTATTTTTAAACCTCTGCGCTCATATACTTATATAATCCTATCCTCTTTATAGAATGTTATTTATTATGATAATAAGATTCGTTGAGTATTAAATATACCGAATGAAACTTTTTTTTTAAGTGTGCAAAAACCGTACATCCTTGAGAATAACATTGTAAGAAGAAAATCCTACTAAATTATAAGGACTTTCCTGAGCTTAAAAGAAATCTTGTTGACTTACACATTTGTCTTTTACTGCTCTAAAACCAAGGAAAAATACAATTTATATTAACTCTAATATTTTATATTACGATGTAAGAATATTGTAAATTTTACACGAATTTCGGTGGATTAAATAGTTTGGACATATTTATCTTTGCCTAGGAGATATTTCGTTTTGATGTACAATGTACTCTCTGAATCAAAAGAATTTCGTTGAAATTCTAAATAAGACTTTTATTATGTAATTAAAATTATGCCCAGTGTAACAACGAACTAAGAGAAAGCGACTTTATTTTTTGCTGTTACTGAAACTCATATTTAACTTAAAAAAATAAACGAATATTAAATTAAATAACTTATTATAAACTAAGGTGTATCGAAAGATTTTTATTAATTTATAATCAATGGAAATTAAACTTAAATTTAATTATCACAGAAATTTCAACCCCTAATCAAAATCTGACGAAAAATTTTTGGTATTTACTACAAGGTATAATAAAAGCAGGTTTAATTTCAAAATATGCATGTGAACTGTGTTCTGCGGATGGAATGCTTGTATAGACGTATAGACGTGTATGAAAATGCGCGCTTGCATTTTGTAAACTAGTGTACAATTTCTAATTACAGGTTGGAAGAGTCGATATATATATATAAGCATGTGATGTAGGCGCGCATTCACATTTACACGAGGACTCGTTCAAAACGAACGCAAGTACAAAGCCGCACTTGATAAGGCTTTGTCGTGCACACACGAACGCTAATTTACAGACGATAAAGTTTTGAGTGAATTCACCGAGTCGCGAGGCGCCAGTAGGCAGATACAAGTGCCGCTTGACTCGCGTGGTTGGCTTTTTCTCTCTTTCTCTTTCCACTCACGCTTGTATTTCGTTTCGCTTTGTTTAACCAAAATCGACACGCTGAATAGATTTCGCTCTTCTTTCTTTCTTTCGTTCTTTTTTTTTTATCGAAAATCCGAGAGAGCATGTGATCGTATATTTTTATTGCTGGTCATCTAAACTGCTCGCAGTTGGTATTTAAATCTTTTACTTTTTTTCCGTTCGTAATATTTTGAAATGTAACTGTTTTCTTTTTTCGTTGTGATTTAATTTTTTTTTGGTAAACGTTTGTGACTATACGAAACTATCCGAATTAGGTGGGGTGTATTCAAATGTTTGTATAAAGGAAAGCAATTTCTTTTATTTTTTACAAAAAGTATAATTTTAATTTAATAAATTATATAAGTTGAATAATTAACATTTTTTACTGACTTAATAAATAAATAAAAAAATACATAAATTTTGATATTCCATATTGTAACAGCACGGTACAGAAATATTAAAAAAATTAAAACATAAATAACGTGTGTCTTAAAATTTAACTGAGATTTATTATTCTTGTGTAAAACTGCCTTTCCGTACAAAAAACAATTTTATAGAATAATATATTCAACGTTAATTCATCAATAATCAAAATATCAATCATTTGAAAAATGTATACAATATATAATTTAAAAAATATAATAACCAGAAAGAGCAATGCGAAATTGTGTATACAATCATATCGTCCAGTTGCGTTAAAATAAAATTTTTAATTTTACATATGTAGAGTAAGAATTCAATAAGATAATTTTGGTGATAGATGGATACGTGTATATTTTTCTTTAAAAAATATTGCAAAATAGGAGTACCGTAATAAATTTTTATTTCGTCATATTTATAGCAATTATTACCATTTTTATAGCACTTTAAAATGAATATTTCCTCAATGTATCATTAAAAATGTAATAAATTTTTAACGAGAAAATATCGTTTCGTAAATTATTAGAAATTTCGAAATTAGATATACTGCGAAATGTACGTGGTCATAATATTAATTATTTATTAGAATTACATTATTGGCCGGAGATCAGGGTCATTGTAATTTTGTATTTCGCTATTTGCATTTGACGTATCGAGTCAATATTAGATTATGAATATTTTATCGAATATTTGAGTATTTGAAATATTTATAAATTATATGTATGTATGTATATATGAGCAAAGTTAATTATTATTATTGGTTTGGCTTCATGTTAATGTAATTAATGACCAAATACTTTCGTTTCTGGTAAATTATATAAAATATAATAAAAAAATAACATCCCAATGAAACTATTACAGAGCAATGATCACTTTCTGCTTAGATTGTAACATTTATTTTTTTTTCGACTTCCTCTCGCCGCATAACCACAATACATCTTTTTTTATCAAAATTAAACACGATATTCGAGTTTTGGTTAATCTGTTTCCGCTCTAGTTAGTATCGGCTGTCTACTCCTCTAGCGCGTCGATTCAGCTCACGTATAAGCGATGAAAAAGAAAACCATAAGGTAAAGAGTCAACTTCGAGAGGTCGAAAGTGAAAAGATCGGTTGGTTCAACCCTTTGAAAGTTCCCACTTCTCGAGCCAACCTCGGATAGATAATGGGATGCCGACTGAATGACCCATAGGAAAACATCATTGTGGGACATTAAGTACCTCTTTAAACCACCTATTTTATTTTCACTCCTCTTATTTTCACAGAATAGAAAACGAAAACTTTTACCGAGGTTGCTTTAAATTTAAAATGTTCAATAAATATAGAATCATTTTTAAGTAAAACGAATTAAATCTTTACGTTTTTAATACAAAATTACATTGTACACGCATTCTACATTTGACGAGGAAATATTTTATTATATTAAGATTATACAGATATTACCTAAAAATTTAATAGGTAGATAACATAATTAAGCTGAGCAATCACATTATATGATTGTTTGTCTTTATACTGATTAGAAACCATGTAATAGATTTCAAAGAGTTTACGTACAATTTTAATGCTACTTTCTAGTATGAAATTCAAATAGCCTCTAGGCAGTGGAAAAGTAATATCACAGAATCGTGTATATAATATATACACACATTTCATGGAAAATAACTTTGACATTACGGTATGTGTGCATTTTCAAATCCCGCTACAAACCTTTTTTTCGCCCAACCTTAAGTACATTTGTAATTATATAAATATAAATGTCTTATTTAAAAAACCATTCGATAATAAATTAGAATTATTCAATGTATGCACTAGATACTTAAATATGTACATTTAAAACAATCGTAAATGCTAATAATTTCGTTGTTCGTAATCCTCACCCAGCAATACATTCACTTTGATCTAGCATTTCTACGTATGAAACTAATAATAGTTATATGCTAATTATAAATAAACAAGGTATTAACTTTTTTAACAACGTTATATTTAAATGTATATACGTATGAGTATATAAATGCAGTTCTGAAATGAAGATAAATAAATTATTTTATTATATATACATATTAGGTACAACACCGCAGGAAGAGTGACGTCAAAGTAAAGCGGCTTATGCTTCGTGTATAATGGATAATGAGTATATACATCAGGACGAGTACGTAACATATTGTTCGGATTATATCTTGTGTCGTTATTTTTCTTACAACAGACAAAGTTACAATTGTCATTTTCAAAGCGCGCGTATATGCTTATATTCACTGTAAATGTAAACCGTAGAATAATATTGCAATAAAATGTACCCCTAACTTTGTGGAGGAAACGTTAAGCAAGTAAGTAATTGAATTATTTAAACGCAATGTATAAAATTGGATTATAAAATAATTTAACGTTTGAATCATCGGTATGTTAGTTAATATTTGATTGAAAGTAATTAGGAATATGGGTGTACAATTAGCGAATATTCAATAATTAACGAAAGCAATTAAATGAAGAATTAGGCATAAATTGATATAAGTTATAAATGAAATCGCACGCGTAGTTAGAGAAAAAGCAATTTTCATAAAGACACGAATTTATATATATATATATTATATGAATGGAAGAAGAATAAGTACACTTATGATTTATCGATATACACCTACATATATACATATATATAGACGAGAGATGAAATAAACGAGAAGACGATCGAGTTCCTTCGGCAATTCACGAATATTTCCTTCCTCCGCGATTCTCGAGGGTTCCTTAGCAATGGCACGGTATACTCTCACTCTACGACCTCCCATAAATAAACTCTTTTCTTTTATTTTTTTTTCTCCTCCTCCACCCGAGCGCTCGCGCGGCAAAATTTTACCCCGCGGACCCAACGAATAAATCCCGGAAATCCTCGCCGCCGACGGGGACTACTTATTTAAGCCATTATAGCGTCATTCGGACATTTTTCATGATTCACAAAAAACCGACCGAAAGAAGAAACGCGGAAGAAAAAGGTATGTGTCGCCTGTGTGTGTACGCGCGTATATATATATACGTATATATACAATATACACACATACGCATGTGTGTTCTATATATGGGTAAATGGTATACGGGGTGATAAACTGGCGTGCGAACGTAGGACCGTTTATTCGTCGAGTTTTTCTTCAAATGCGTGTATGTACCTCTCTCTCACTCTCGACTGTACAACTCGTTTATTATTCGAGCTGCCGCGTCGAGTTAGCTTGGAATGGTAAAAAAATTGAGTTACGATTTTCAAAGGTTGTTTTCCCTTGATAATTTTGGAGATTTTAGCTGTTGATTTTCGTGGTTGGAGAAGGGTGTCTCTGTTTACCCGACGATAAAATAATTAGATATACAGAGCGAACGGAGCGTATAATTTATTTTTTTTTTTTTTGATTAATCGTACAGACTTTAATTCTACCTTCCTTTTTTCAAGGTCACGTTAGGAAAAATGTAGTATATTACAATACTGTTTTAACACGTAGTTCTAACTTTGTTTAAAATTTCAGCAGTAGTTCATGATTATAATGGTACGTTTCACGGTATTTACTTTTTTTTTACATGTCAGGTGCTGCTCGCCACATGCGGAACTTTAATATAAAAACTACCTAATTTCTGAGTTTTATTTATTGTATTTTACTTTCTACTTTACTAAAGCAACACAGAGAATGCAGGTTAGGTTCATCATGAATATTTTTTTATGTAAATGTGTATCTTTATGGTGGAATAGGAAGGCTCAATTTAATTTTTATTTCAATATACATGTTTCTTTTTTTAAAATAGATAAGAACTTTGGCCAGAATAATGTAGAACGTAAATAAAATCAGTGAATAACTAAACATATTTAACAAAATAAGTAATTTATTAAGCGACTAGACTGTGCATACAGACTTGAATGCAAAAAATAAAAGTTTTACAATAGTCACTTCGATTGAATTTTAAATCAATGTAATTTCTACAAATAACTAAAACTATAATTAATATAAATTAAATTACTCATGACGACTTTGCTTTATCTATATTTGAAAAATTCTATTTTAAATAAGTGAATATAACTGCGTTGTTACGTAAATTTTAGAAGAAAGTATTTATGTAATTGAAATGTATTTTACATACTTCGATAAAATATAGAGTATAGGAAAACAGTATTTTTTAGATCAATTTAAAATCTTTTCCTATCTTCAAATATATGACTGTAAAATAAAAATATTTTCCTAGGTCATAGATTTTTTTACTATTTCTTTTAGATATTTGACCCACGTAACTTTCTTTCCTCCTAATTTAAAGCATTTCCCAAATATTCGGACACATTCTCGAATTAAAGGTCTGACATTTTCTTTGTTAGCCTATCTCGTAACTTAAACGTAAAAAATTTTGTTATAAAAAAAAATTCGAACTTAAATTCGATTTTTTATTGATTTTACGTATTTTTGTAAATGTTCATTGATGTATTCGATTATTTGATATTTTTCTAATTCATACATTAAACATAAACTTCCCATATTCAATGATTTAAAAAAATATTTACTTCTACATATGACACATTATTCCTATATAAAATAGTCCTTTTACAATTCTCAATTGTATCCAAAATTAGCTAAATGTAGCAGATTGAATTCTCTTTGTGAATTCGGTAATCGAAATTAATAGTTAAATTTAAATCTCTCGATCGAAGAGTAACTTTCGTCGGTGTTACTTTTCGAACAAACATTGTTAAAGATTAATGAAGGGTGAAAGTTATCGGATCGTCGATTATATACCTATAATCTTTCACGTCCGTCATTAGTTTGTAATGCAAAGTAAAAGTAAATTCTAAGATATATATTTCATACTACATTTACTTTAAAACCAGATGAAATTTTATCCCTTATATAATAATTAACGTAAATCCTTATTATTCAGTCTGTCATACTGCTGATTTAAATTTGATCATAATTAATAAATTGCAATATATATAAACAAGAGTATAATTTATTATACGTAAATGTCAGAAAGGTTGAACGTTAAACGTTATATCAAGTTTGACGTTACGTTACGTACAACTAAACTTCCAGATTAATTCATTACCCAAAGTTATATTACTTTTCTAATAAGTATAATGCACTATTAACAACATTAAACTAGAGTCAAGCAAATATTACTGGAATAAATAAACGAAATATTAATTAACAGAATAAATGAATTTTACTGATGCAGCGTAATAAAACGCGGAGCACTCTAAATATACGGTGTAGGTGTGACGTAGTCGATAAAAGGTGAATGTACAATACCTGCACAGGTCTCGTTAAAGTCGTCGCAGCAGTCTCCAAGCTTTAGACAGGCGTGATCGCAGTAACAGGGCTTGTCACGCGGGCTTTCGATTATGGCGTTTGGCGAGGCTTTCTGAATAACGCAACCCGAATCTCTACCTTGGCAGCAGAGTTTCGCAGCTGCACAGCTACCGGCGGTGCTTGGTTCGACCAACCAACCAACTATCACCATCGCTAGGAACGCGACCCCGTATTTATCGTCCATTTTATTCATCGCCTCCTTCACAAATCGAAGATATTTTCTTTTGCTTTTAAATTGTTATCATACGGTATATATGATACTTTTATGATATTTTATGTGTTGATGGGGTTTTTTTAACTGTGTAACTATACGGTATCTTTTTGTTAATTAATCGAATGATTATCACCAATTTTATGTGTATCGTCGGTTAATCCATAAATCTCATTACGCAAAGTTAATAAAGATGAAAATTATATTTATTTATAGTTAATTTATTATTTATTAGTAAATTTAGTACGTTCGTTAAAAACTGTGATTTATGATACAATAATTATAGCATCCATTGTAAAATATTGCCATAAAATTTTACAGAATATTCATTTCTATATAAGCAATTAATCAAAATCAATAGTTATAAATAATCCTTAATTAATATTAAGTAAGTTAAATTATTATTTTAAATTACATTTTCATTGTAATCACCGTGTTATAAATTGAATTATAATATACAATATTGAACTGCAATTTACCTAATAATGAATTATATAGATGATGAAATCACCACGTATCAAAAGGTCACGCAATATAATTTTTAATTCAATAAAAATTAACCTTTTTAATAATAATTAATATTTCATTAAATCGGACAAATATTTAAAAAATTTTAATACAATTCCAACGTAGATCGTTATAATCTAATTACAAAATAAATACACAGCATAAATTTTCGCATTATTATTTTGTGCATTGCAGTTTTCAACATAATGTACAGCGTGCTAAAATTTCACGTACGCAGTATGGAAGCTATACACACACAAACACACACACACACACACACACGTACAGAATATGTATTAATTTGAATAAAATACTGCGAGTTGCTTTTTAAATCAATAAAATCTCAAACTGATGTAAGAGTTGCATAATGAGACGAATTAACATGTACAACACGTTTTCCGCATCAACATATAAAATACACACGCTAGAATGACATAACGTGTTCTTTATGTACTAAATCAACATATACACATGTACATACGTAAAAGTAAAGAAAAATAATAAAAAAAATGTTTTTTAAAACTGTACCTGTAATGATTATATTAATACACTCTTGACTTATATGTATGTACTTTAATCCCACCGTGAATCGCTTTTGTACTCGTTCATTAAAATATTACATTGTTTATTTAGAGCTTTTACGTGAATAATTGGCTTCAGTTAGAAAAATATTACGATTCTTCGCTTTCTTGCCCATTTGTACAGTGTGTTGTTTACGCTGTAAATGTAGCGCACATATTAAATGGAATTTTTAAGAATTGTATTATTTGTTTAAAATTTGCATATATTCATGAGTAAATTCGAAGTATTCAGTAAATTTTTAAATGAATTTTAACGAATAATGAGTCTTGATTTTCATTCGTATAAAGAATATATTAACAATAGTGCTTTATTTAAAAGAGTATATGCGCATTCGTTATAACAAAGAACCACGTAAAAGTTGATTCAACAAAGCAAAATCTAAATTTAATGTTAGTTTACTCGCTTTCTCATTGTTAATCTGAATATACTTGTTAATTTTAATTAAACAAACAATTTTGTATTCTTCGGACGCGTATAAAGTTACAATCGTTGCAATACAGACTCTCGAATTATTTGTAGTACAAATATAAAAAGAAAGTCATTACATCATGTTAATCACCGATTTATATTTTGATAATTAAAGTAGCTTACAACAACTTGAATTCACCACAGAAATATGCGTTATAAAAAAAAAAAATTTCGTAATTATATTGGTGTAATACTAATTTTAATAATGAATGAGGCACAAATCTAATCCGTTTGAATAATTAAAACTTATATCAGTAAGTGGACTTTATTAAAAATGGCAAATTCCTGAAAAAGAAAAAAAAATGTAAAAACTAACTTCGCGAAAGTATGTAAAACAAATATGTGGTTATGTTACACGTGTGACTATACTGGTCGAAAATCCACGTGACTTGAGAAATTCTCGAGTTTTGCCGGCTCTTGTCATCTGGTGCGCTATATAAAATGAGGTATTTGAATTTACAGTTGCAGATTCAAGAATTTCTAAGGAATTATCCTGAATAAGCGGAAAATTAACATTGAATGAGCGCGGTAGGGACAGTTTATGACTTTTAGAACGAAATTAATATTAATTTAACAATATGACATTCGTATAATTAAAAATTCATAATTACATTGAAACTTTTAGAAGCGACGTTTTATTTCATATATAATTGAATTAACTACCGTCGACGTATACATATAAAATAAATATAATAGTTTACTTCACTCTTTAAATTGTATTAAGTTTTTAATTCAATTAACAAAGTCCTCTGTCAGTGATAAGCAAAATAATACAACCATCGATAACACAGGAGATAAATTAAATACATAGACAATCAACAAAGATAATTAAAAAAACAAAAAATAAGCGACACACGATAGGATATATTAATTTACGCACAATAAAATAGTACCGTCGTTCTTGTGACCCCCATTGAATTATAATAATCTTAGATGTTAATATATTTCCGTTTTTATTATCCGGCGCGTAAACCTATTCGTTCCCGCATCCTTGAGGAGATACGGTATAAAGTTCGCGATTACGCGATTCGGACGTACGGGACGTCCTAGAGCGACTAAGCGCTCTCGAGTTTCGCACCCCCAAAGAGGGGGATACAAACGCGCATCGTTACGGGCGCATGCCCTAAATTCCAACCGCGCAATCGCAGGAGGTTTCCGCGATTTTTCTTATGGGGTTTCCTTTTACTCGTCATTATTTTTCAGGAATCAAAGGGATACGAGATAAGGACTGTTGCGATGTGCAATCGTAATTATTGCGGTCTCGAAGATTTCTTATACTCGCAAGTGTGACGGTACGTCAGTCGATTACCAGTATTTTGCCGATAATTTAATTATCCTGAACGAAAAAAAGTCAATTAGATATTTTAAGAAGTATATTGTTGACTTTTTAATCCAGCTTAATGTATAACAAAATTACCTTTCATTGTGTAATTAAATACGGATATCTCGTTATACATAAACATACAAATAATTAATTAAATTAAGGGGGTAAGCCTCAGTTAAAATGAAAAAAATAAGCAAATTTTTGTTATGCTGTTAAATTATTATTTTTGTAACTATATAAACAAAAACATTTGAAATATAAAATATAATATGATATATCTTAAAATATATAATATTACATTAATTTAAATTAAATTAAATAAATATAACTATATAATGAATAAAATTAATTTAATTTTACAATGCATTTATTTGTTTCGATGAAACATTTCATTATACGTAAGTAAACATACTGTTGATTGAAAGTACTAAGTGACTTTGACTACAGATATATTATGAAGTCTGAATTATCACAATAATAGTATTAATACGTCTAAAGAAAAAAAATTTATTTTTCTTATAAAGTTTTTTAAAAAACGCGTAAAACCAAGTAAAAGTAGATTTGTGCTAATAGTTACATATTGTTAACTGTTATAGATTTGAAGGAAAATAAAAGAAGTAAACATGTACGCGTAATACTGTACTCTCAGTGAGCATATCAAACTACTTTAAAAAGTTGAAGATTTTGCAAAATTCTTATTACTTTGCAGTATTTCATCCTGTCATTTTTTTCTCTCTTCGAATGCATATACGTTCGAATTGCTATAGATCATAAGTTTCATTGAAAAGTTGCGAAACGATAGAAAAACTTTTTTAAATATCAAGAACTTTCAAAGATTTTCCGCTGACATACATTTTAAGTATTTCTCTTTTGTATAGACGAGGAATATAACCCAATTCGAATTGAAATTAATGTACGATTCATACACGCTCAGCTTGATAAATAACATCGGTCTATATTTACGTAATTATTTTTATAGGTCACTTTTTAAATGACATCGAGTTAATGTGTTATACGAATTTATTTTAAATTTTTCAAACAATGAAATATTAAAATGCAATACAATTGTATTTAAAATAATGTAATGTTAATGTTAATAGAAATCACATAATGCACATTTTATATAATATTCTGTGCTACCTTTTGAATTTTAGATATGTGCAATAAAAATGATTAGATGCAGCATAATATACAGATAACTACTTTATCGAAATCGAATATAAAATTGTGCTACGATCTATCATCGGGACATAAATTTTCGTATCAACTCCAAATCAAATTGCTTAAGCATTCGATATATTAATAATCGATTATGTAAAAGTTATACATTAAATTCGCACATAAATTATTGGGAATTACGATACGTACTCGCAGTTGGACGCGGACGAATTCTTTGATTTTGAGGTAAACCAAAAAATGATACGATGTAGAAAATGATTAAAGAAAAAAGAGACGGGTACATAAATAACAACGATTGAGAATGAAATTTAACGCACAATACCCGGTAGGTCTTTTCGTACGATCAAGAGTACGTATAGGTGTATATATACATAGGGTATAGACGTATAGAATACACGGTCCGCACAATGAATTTTCGGGTCGAGTCTCTTGCGCAAGTCAAGCTCGTGCGTTACGGGGAGAAGCGTCGTCGTTCACGGAGGATAATTAATCGTAGTGGGAGCCGAGCGCGAGCTTTATTCGCGAATTTAACGAGAAGCACGCGAGGGCCCTCGTCGATAAAACGGCCATAACCCGATAAAATATCTTGGGTGGACGCGACGAGCCAGCTAGTGGATACCACCAGGTAGCCTGGACGTCGAGGCATCGAACCGAACAAAGGACTCGCTCTCTCGCTTCTCTTCCTGGACTTTGGGGACGTGTATTCCGAATTTTCGGGCATCCCTCGTACGCCCGGTCGGAGTAGGGGATCTTCCTTCTGAAAGTAATCTGTGGGGGATTAGACGGGATAATTAACCCGATATCACTAGTAAAGATATTATACATATATTTTATCAATCCTCTCTATTATATCGATAAGATCTTGTGTATGCTCCTCCTATTATTTTCTCTTTATTATACGGAAACGTATCTTTCCTATTGATCTGTATTATATTTTGATGGAGGATTCATTTACCGTACATTTATTCTTAGATTGAGCTTGGAATCTCTCGTTGAAAAATTCGTAGTTATATATCGTACTGCATGTAAAGAATGTTGAAAATATATTGGGTTTTAAATTACTTTTACAAACTATCTTGGAAAAATATATCAATAATCCTCAAGTTCGATGTATCTAACATTTCAAATTCACGATTAACGTATAAATCTCTTTACAAAATATTTGCACAACGTTTATCCAAAAAAATAATATTTTAAAACGCGTTATGAATTTTCGCTATTACATATACCGTGTTTAAAAAAAAAACAAGAAATATGTACTAGAAATTGAGGAATTCAAATTGAAGTTTTATTGGTTTTAAAACCATTTTCTGCAGTACGAAAAAAAAACCTATAAATCAAATAGCGAACACTAAAAGCATTACCCAAACTGAGTTTAAAATTCCTGAAAAATATGCGATAGTAGCAACATTCGTTGACAGTAAATAAACTTGCCTATAGGGTACTTTTAGCCACATTTTTTTCATGAACAACAATTTAGAGTCAAACGAGAGGGTCAACGCGTTTTCGAGTGTCGAGAAAATAAATCCATGTTTTTTTATTAGGTTTATATCGGTAAAAACTTGATACCTTGATTAACATGCCATAAATTTGAATGTATAAATTTGAACCGGTTATAGAGTTGTGATGAAGATGTTCTGTGACCGTCTTCTCTCGGAGGTAAATTGCGTGACGTGCAACTAATCTATTCTCTCTTAGTTGCATTAGGACGTTTGATTAAAATTTGCAATCCGCGTTACGCGCTGAATGTTTTTATAATATAATATGTTATATTTATTCCATACTATGTTAACCTTTTGTTTACTAATTACAATGTTTATATAATAATTCTGCTGTTATTAAGTAATTACTAAAATGAAAATATAATTCAACGAATCTGCTGCAATTTTAATCACGATTCGTACATTATCTAAGTAATCATTTATTAATATAGAACGATACAAAAGAATGTAGTAGCGAAACAGGAAGAGAAAAAGGAATTCGAGGAAAGTCACAATTCCTCGAACATGTTGGAGTAAGGTTCGATCTATTACTCGGTCAACTAACGCTGATCAACCATTTCGGTGATACCTTAATTGAAGCGATAAATTAGAGCTTGGTCAATGGTTATATGGCTTTGTCCCAAGTGCTTTAATGCATTGGCCAGATCGAGTCAATAACTTTTCGATAATTCTGCAGTTTCCTAGGAATTGACCGTATAAATAAATAACGGTAAGTAAACATTTTTTATCCTGTTGATTCGGATATGTATACGTATGTATGTACACCTTTGTAATTACAAATATCTGGTGTATAATATGCGTCTATTTATTTATTTGTATAATATGTATCTATTTGGCTCTGCTGTACAGATGACGCGGAAATGTAATGAAAAAAATTACAAGAATATTATGCGTAACGCAGTTTGTCTGTTAATTTTCAAGTATAATGCGCCAATGCCGAAAGTTTGATTATACAAGTATATATATATATGATCTGTACACGTATAGGTTGTTTAAAAACAACAGACAACTGTAAAAACAAGCGAATGAATGAAAGTGAAGGAGGTATCTAAGAAGGCTATTTGTAGGGAAAATACCTTGTTAAGAATGGATCCATAACCAGAAATGACTCCCGCGTCTTGTTGGCAGAAGTTGTAGTATTCGACTGTATTTGCATACGCTAATTCATTATACAATGCTTTTACTTTTCTCATTTTCTTTTACGTTGAATACCACGAAAATTGAAATTACGGTGGCATGAAACGAATTTAAAGTGCTATTTAATCCTTGATTATCATAATAAAGAAAATGCGAAATATTCGTAGAAAATAGCGATTATATCCAAAATTTTTAATCTACCAATGAAATTTTACGTACCTAAAAATTTATCATTGACTCGAGTTACGAATTACCTATCAATTTACTTTAATGTGATATTTAGCGATGAAGCTGTTAAATAATGAAAATCTTTTTAATTAAAAATTGTGTGTGTGTGTGTGTGCGTGTGTGCTAGAAATTTTCTAGTCCAGACTATTAAAAAAAAAGTACATCGACCGAAGAAAGAAGTGAAAGAAGTACAATCCCAAATGAAACTTGATTTTGCACGAGTTGTACTCGTGATTCATTTACATACACGAGAGAGAAGAATCTTTCCTTACATTTTTACTCTCTTTATCAGTGCAGTATACTTAATAAGTGAATCTTCAATCAATTAGTAATGATTCAATTTTAAAAGTGCAAAAAATTTAAATATATTTTACTACAAGTGCTTATTAACATTTCCAATATAAGTGAAATAAAACTATACATTTAATTTTTCCATGAAAAAGTAAATTAAAAGCTATTTAAAGTCACGTCGAAAGAACCGTTTAAACCCGAAAAGAGTCTTTTCATAGCGACTTTGAGCATTTTCCGTCTTTTAAGAAAAAAGGATAATTAACCAGTTAGAGTAAAAAAAGAAGTCCTAGAGTCTCGCATGCAACGTGCTTGTGAGATTATTCAGAGAGAGGTCAACAGGCCCCAAAGGAATCAGATCTATCGTTGACGTATAGCTACGCTTTAAACGGAGCAATTTGAGTATAATATGGGAAAAAAAAGACGGGGATAAAAAGAGGTCATTAATATTTTCAAACTACCGTGCAGGGAAGTCTATTTCGAAGAGGATATATCTTTCATACGCTAAGTAGAACATGCACATAATAATCTTATATTCCAGTGCGGACATTATATTTTATTTTATATTCAATCTATTTCGCAACGTTATCCATCAGAAAAATGTTTAAAATACGCTGACAATCCATGTTAGATGGTATAGAATATTTATAACCTATCCAGAACTATAGGTAACAATTCCGCTATGTACGTATATACACCGTTTCCTTTCATACGAAACTTTCGACTTCTCCAATTGTCGATACTCTTGCGCTTTACAATTACAAAAGCATCGATACGCGATTAGTTGAACCGTAGTTATTATAGGAACGCGGGGAAATTTTGACAGCAACAGGCTGCTACCACTGGTGCAGATTTCGTGGTATTAATCAAAGGACCATATAGAGTTAGTTTTGTTGGGTCGCGATATAATCGAGGCTGCGCGAAATTTTGTTGTCTTCCGTAATACGAGTTTGTTTAATAATCGAACGAGGAGCTAGTTGAATTATGCGACTGGATATATATACATATATATATCTTCGGATCTTGCACCCTGGATACTTGGTGTTTACGCAACTGCACTAGGGCAAACATAATCCCAAGAGCTGGATTTCTCGTCCGTTTAATTTTCATTAGAGCTTGGTGAACCTGCTTAAATTTTAAGTCACAACGGCCACACTGTTTAAGTAAATATCATCCTTGAGTTTCTCTTACTCTGTGTATACTATCCTCTCTCCGTCACAAACTGAATAATAATGAATTGATAAACTTCGTGCTGGATTTTTCAACCAGTTTACTTCAAATCTTTATGTAAATTATTAGTATTAACTTTTTCTGAATATTCATGTAATGTACAGCTTGTACGTTATTGCAATTCATTGTTTCTATATTATTTATTATTATTATACCATTAATATTTATCACTACTGACTAGCTCACGATTTTATTTTTTCACGAAAAAAACAAACGTAACCTCCTGAAGATTATTTGTACTTCTTACAATTTTTATAAGGGTACGTTGAAGAAAGTTTATGGACGATATTTACCTGGACTATGAATATGGAATTTCGGTGGAATTTAAATAATTTAGCAATGTTTCAGCGATGGGGTCCATGCATATCATAAACGTGTTTAACAATAATTTCACATTCAATACATAATTCTATATAAGTATGACATTTATTATTTTCTACATACGTTTCTGATGCGGTTAATCAGGTAATCCCAATAGACATTTACCGTAGGTCAACTTGACTCGTATTCAAATCTATATGTACCATCTCGAGGGTTTCTGTTTAACTTTAACTCGATGTCACATATCTATAAGTTAATTCCCAATACAGTAACGTACAGAAAATTAAATGCGGCCGCACAATGTATAGTATAACCACCGTGCATTTTGTATTTACGTACTTTATCAAATAATAAAACAAACAAAAATCTAATTTATTATTTTAATCGATTTTCCGAAACATTTTATTTCCCAAACAAAATTTGCTTATAGATGGTCTTGAAAAATTGTAAATAATGATTCCTAAAAATTCCCATGAAAGGTAGTTAAAACATTTTATATTTGAGCTTATTGGTTTTTATGCGATTGCCAACTGTATTAAAATGGCTTAAATACAGTATTATTTCTTCTTGTACGCAAGTTAGTCGAGGATTATAAATCGACGTATCGATAAAAATTTTGTTACAAACTGGTAACTAACAATATTATTTTAAAAACTTGATCGTCAAAGGTTTCTGCGAGGGTATATAGCATTATTAAATCAAGCGACGAAACTCGAGTCGAATTTTTTGTATTCCAACACCCGCGAGGAAGAGAAAAAAAAGAAAAATATTATATCCACGAAGAGAATGAGAGACGAGAGAAAGAAGGGAAAAAAGATACTTTGCAATGCACTGGAACGTAAGAAAACTTTCAATTTTTCTCGCATCTCCGGCACAAAGGATGAGAAAAAGGAGAGCAAAGAAGAAATAGAGAAAGAGAGAAGGAATTTCTACCGGCTTCTCCAAGAAAATATGACATCGCTTACACGCCCGTTTGTTTCACATACTCCTCGTAGACTCGTTCGCCTTCTATGAGATTAATCGTTTCCACAAAACAGTATCGCATTTACAATAACACCTGGAATTTGTGGTATTGTGGGTTTGAAGAAAAACGAAAAATTATCATACGTGGCTTACCTTACAAGAGTATCCTATTCCTTTCAACTTTGTACGGTTAAACAAACTATTACATTCTTTATTTTTTACTTTGGTTTTGAAGCTGTTGAGCGTTGGGAATATTTATGTTAATTGGAAAGAAAATTGGGTAATTAAACCTGCTGATTGCGATTACCTCTTTTTTTTCTTACCTTTTTGAAGAAGACTGGCTTGGTGTGCTGGATGTTCTTTCTTAATTAAGAAATTCTTTTCCTTTACTTTTCTTTTTCTTTTTCTTTTCATAAAGTTTGAAATGTTGCGAGAGTATAGGGTTCAAAAAAAAAAAAAATAAGAAAAACTTTTGTTGCATTAGAAGGATAATTGAATATTTCATTGTCATAGTTCTTTACGTTCAATTCAAAAGTTGATTTTATTACGTATACAAATCCATATTTGTAATAGGTACACGGAAAACACTTTTCGGGAATGGCTACCAGGTGGCGTTCACTCGTTTACGAAAACAAGTGACACTTATTCCTCCGGTCTTACGTGTATCGTGTCTACGAGTTTCGGGGACTGAGTACTGGAAACCGAGTAACCATTCATCGGTCTCAAACGTGCGGTGGCGTCTTGTCCACTCCCGTCAACAAACGCGGTACATGTTATGACGCGTTACGGGGTACCGCGTACACAGTCTTCGATGACTGGTAAAGTGTGGGGAAAACTGCCATGCGCTGACGCCACTGTAGCACGCGGAGTGATTGGGCAAAAGTATTTTCCGTGTATACATACTTTTTTTAACATATTAGTTAATTTGACTACAATTTTGTTGAATTGGATAATCTTACAAGATCAATATTTTGCTATTGCTGGTACCTACAATCTACACTAGTAAGTTACACATCGTTAAGTGAACAGGATGTTGTCAGCTTCGTAATTTTGTAATCGTGTTTGTTAATTTTATCAATATATTGAATTCGTTAAAATTTTTTTTTTAATAATAAAATTCATTAAATTATTAATATTGATTATGCATAGTTTTTAGATGGTACAGCAAAGCAAAAAACTCGTTTTAGAAAACTCTATCGATCTCCTCGACTCAAAATGTAAAAAACGCGCTGAAAAATGTATAAATCATCTTTAAAATTTTCGTGATTTACGAGCATAATAGAAATACACCTTCAATTTTAATTGGCAATATTTATAGCTTTTAAACGAACCGACGAACTAATTATGAAGAAGACTGGAATTTGAAATAGAACCAACTATTAATACAAAGTTGTTAAGAATATTTAAATAAATGAAATAAACATCTTTTGTAAAAATTTTACCATAATTTAATTGCAAGAAAAAGGTATTTTGTCGAAATTTTGTCTAAAAATGGTAATGGGAATGCATCCTTCTTTTTTTTTTTATTTAAACGTCGCTTTTTTATGTTCTCAAATCGGTGCTAATCAACGACGGAAGTCATACGATGTCTTTATTAAGAAAGCATTTGTTGAAAATATATTCCCCAGTGGTGGTTGTATCAATCAGCCGGGGCCGGAAATCAAATCTGGGACCTCCTGATTACGAGCCATCGCAGGCCTCATATATGCATTCTTCTAACGAAACTTATTATATTCAAACTATAATAAATGTTATCAATAAAAAAACATACAAATACAGGATTTTCTAATAAAAACTTACGTAACAGTTGGATTATTTTATAAGAAATTTATCTTCATGGAAAGGCAGGTTGTGTAGAGTTAACTTTGTGTGAGATGGTACGTAATTCTCATATGTTTCTTACAATCAAAATCTTCGCCGTGCAAATAATCACAGTTTGTAATAAAATATAATATCAATTTGAAGGTACTAAATTGTTTATATTTTGAAATGTATATACGAATGTACATTTGTATCGATTTTTTATTTTCATCTTGACATATTTTACATTTTACATTTAATAATATATAACACAATTTATAATAACATGTGAAGAAAATACAATAAAATAATAGAATCGAAAAAATGATAAAAACTCTGTAAAAATGTAATAATCAAAGGAATGAAAAAGAGTATGAAATCGGTTGGATTGCAATCGAGAGTATAGACGTGCCCCTATGGACAAAGCAAATTTAGCAAATAACCGAACGGCTTTAAAGGACGACAGGCCGCGATCGTTTCCGAACTCCCGGTATATCAATGAATAATGCATGTGAGACCGTATAGGAGAAACGCAGCAGCCTCGCAAATACAATTTAACGCGTCGCGCGTCGCTCCAGATGGACGGTAAAACGGACAGGGATTTCTCTTCCCTTTCGCATCCCTTACTCAATTTTACTCACTCTTTATCTCATTGCTATCCGTCAATCTCTTTGTTAAAAAAGAATATTAGGTTTACGAATACTCAACGGACCGATATATACATACACCCTCTACTAATTTGTACTGTCAGTCTTTTTTTTATTATATATATTCATATCGATCGAGGGTTCGCATTACTTTGATCTTGTTGTTTCAAGGAACCGTGGTATATCTGCAAGCGAAACAAATAGAATTGTATATACCCAGGCCACCTAATGGAAAACAAGAAGAATATAGACGAAGAAAGAAAAAAGACATTGAAAGAAAAAGAATGTAATGATCGTATTTAACTGCAACAACAGATTGAAACTAAATGGAGTATTGCACGTGGTAAAGTCACGCATGTAGGAATGTAATATCCAAAGAGAGGGTTTGATGTACCATGGGTATAATAAGAGCAAGAAAACGGATTTAAAAATGCAAAACAAGCGGAAATAAAGACGAAAGTATAATGGGACTGAAAGCCGAAGAAACATCGAAGAAGTTTCGTAATATCAAAGTTTTGCCAGTTGTAATAGCCAAGGCGAGAGACCAAGGTATGCCGTTTCGCAGCTCCTTACGTATTCATGAGCGCGGATTTTCCACTTTAATGTCGTATATATATATATACACACATCGTATCGCCTCTCTTTTGTTTCGCGGTCATTTCCTCGACCAGGCCCGCGAGCTTGTTGCATTTCCAAACTTAGGAGTAAAAAGTCGCGCCCGAGAAAACTAAACGTCTCGGGTATAGAATTTGTTGTTAAGCTACTGAGAGTCAAAATGAAACGTTGAGATTAATGCGTTTCTTCTTTACGTCAGTTTCGTTCGTTTCTCGTTTAAACTATACGAACCGGTATAAGCTCGCGAATGTTAAGAAGCTTGCGTTGATGTATTTTCGAAAGTGATGCGGTTTCTTTTTCATTTTGCTTCTGGTATTAATATTGATGAGCCTTTATTGTTACGCGTGGCGCATTCGTTATAAAAAAACAAAACAAAAACGTTTAAAATTTCATATGTATTCTAGTCGATTTGTTCCCGGAAGTTTTAATTAGCCAGTTATAGTTTTGTAAACTGTAAAGTGGATATCTTATATACGAAATAAAAACAAAGATAAACCATAAAACCCTTAGAAATTTCGTGAAACTTTCATTCAACGTACAAGTAGGAAGAGTATCAAGAAAAATAAAATAGCCAGTGTGACAGCAATAAAAATTCGAATATCTCGAGAAGCCAGAAAATAACCAACCATTAAACGAGTTGCGTCTCTTTGAAGACAAAGAGAAAAACAAAAATGGAAGTAGGTATACTCGAGTAATCGCTATAGTTGAAAGTTTCGAGCGTTTCTTGTCTCTTGTTTCAGGGTCGAAAGAAGAATGGAAATGAGCGCTTAGATAAGTCACTGTACGATATATATACAACTCGTTGTCTGAAACTACTAAGGGCATACCTGATGTTTCCAGTGTTACAACTTTAAATTGTTAGCTCAAAGGGATGTATTAAACGAACCTACCCGACGAGGGTTTCAAATTCTTCAGCGAGAAAAAGTTAAGAGAGCTTGTTTACTGCATAGTTATTTTCCGTAGACTTACGTTGCCAACTAACTTCTTCAACGATGTTATATATACATTTAAAAAAGAAAAGAAGGTTAATTTCACATCGATTTTGTATCGATATAAATTATTAGAATAACTTGCATTATACAACGTGCATTTTTTTTTTAATTTATTAACGCAATTAAGGAACATCGTCTTTAAAATCTTTACGTCGAGTAAGATGAAGAGGAATAAAAAAATATCGATTATGTACACAAATGAGACACGACCTCTTCGATACATACGCAACAAGTATTTTACATACATATATGTATATACCAGTAGGCGCTCAGTTCCGATCCGCGACGTATCCGATTTAATAAATGACAGTATCCCAGCTGGTGCTGGTTGTCGTTCCGGCGAGGAGAGAATTCGCATGAAATATCGCGGAATGTGTGTACCATACGTTTTAATATAGAGACTGATCGTTTGGCTTAAAATTTTTACTATACCTTTTTGTTTATCTCAAATAAGCGCATTACCTCCTTTGGAACAACATCTATAATAATCGTTAACTTACAAATTTAATTGCATATAAAATTGTATACATATACAAATATGTATACAGGTGATACACGAAAATGTCGAGGCGAAACCTCCGGTATGAAAACTCCGGGGTTAAAACCGATGAAAATCGTATTAATCCTTTCATCCAAAGCTTTCTGCGCTAATCGAATTTCTCTCTTTAAAAGTTCTGGCTTTGTCGCGACTGCGCGATAGAAATCGAGCTAAAATCGAATATCGGTTAAGAGAAAGAAAAAAAAAATGGAGAAACGAAACGAAAAAGGGAGGAAAACGCGAGTAAAAGACATTAAAGGTTGAGAATCTTGATCGTTTCGGCTTGATTATTCACGTGGGCGGGGAAGTACGGGAGTAGAGGGGAAAAAAAGGAGCAGCCGAAGGGCCGTAGAAAAAAATTGAATAATCGTTGAACGAATTGCCGTCTTGCACCGCTAAACTCTACGAACCAGATACGAGAGATAATTACATGTAGCTTTGACGAAGTTGTTCATTTACTCTAACGACTAGTGATAATTCACGTGACTACAGGTGAAAATGTAATTGTTAAAAAAGTGACTGTTTTATCTCATTACAGGTATTAATGCAATTATTTATAATTATTGGATTTAGTAAAATTAATTGAATATTTTAATTTTTATGTATTTTTATTCTATAACTTAATTAAAAAATGATAAATGTAATAAAGATAGAAATTTTAGAGTGGTAAAATAGTATTTTTTTTACAGTTGTAAAGTTCATTGAAATACTAAAATATTTTTATAGAAATTGTTTCTTTTCTATTAAATTACTAGAAAATTGTTAAAGTTCCAAATGAATTATTAAGGTAGCATGCGTATTATGCAATTTATGAATTGAATACTCTCCAAATTTCATATAGTTATATATTGCAAACGTAATTGGGCCTCTTCGATTTACGATGTACAATGTATATAATAATAATATTATAATTACTACTTCAAAATTATTCATTATAGATATATATATTCATATTTTTCATGGCAACTATCCAAATAATATAAACAATCCAAACTCGATGTAATATCGATCTAAATTATACATAAAAATGATTATATTCAAATCATCATGCATTTATTGAAATATGAGTAGCATATTAAATTCTACTACAATTGAGCAATAGAAACATTATAATACATTATATTCAATGTAAATAATATAATTTATGATAAAATTTGATACACTTTGAAATGTTGATAAATAATGACAAATGTTAATTTTATTAATAATTTATTCGCTTGATTTGAAAAATTGATAATTATTGCGAGATAAAAAACTCTTTGTTAATTAAGTCGTAGGAAGTTGCTATCGAGTGCCGAAAACTATATAGTATAGTTGAGACGCTAGTTTCATATGGCAGCCATAATTACTTGATAGTAGAGAGAAACCACAACAGTGACTTAGGAGATTTAACTTTAAACTACAAGTATAAAATTTTATTAATCAATTAAATTTTATTAATTAAAAACGTAAATTTCAACGAGTAAACTTTTATTTAAATAAATATTTTAAACCATTTTTATTTTAATATATTTCAATAGTATTTATCGAATAAATACAACGTAGCGTGTATAACACTTCTCATTATTATTATCACTCAATCGATACAAAACTTAAATTTTCTTAATCTCTGCTATTACAATTATCTACTCATATATATGCATATAGGTCAATCGACTTATTAACTGCGTCTTTCAAACTATAATTACAATAATTTTTCGATAATTTTCTTTTTAATCTTACCAGATTAAACGAATCATCATTATTTTTATGCAAATTACTGCACACCTTCTTTTTTTCTTGGAAAAGGAAAGAAAAAGAACTGTACACGCTCTCAAGTGTAAAAATTACGTATGTAAAATGTAAAATAAAAAATATAATTGATCCTCTTTGTCGATCGTTTAATTTTCGTAATTAGCGGTGAGTAATAAGTTTATTACGCCTGAAGCTTGTAAATTCTGTAAACTTTTGAAAGCTTTTCAGAATATTATTGAAACTTCGAAGGATTAAACTAGTTAAGATACACGTACAACCCAACCAGATGAGGTGTACTTGGAAAGGAGGGTTGGTATAGCGCCCCTCTCTCTCTCTCTCTCTCTCTCTCTGTGTGTATGTCTTTAAGCGGAATCTCATTAAACGCGCGACGCGAATCACCACCAGCACCAGTCAGCGGCCTCGTCAACGGCATTTTAACCGAGAATTACGCGAGTGTTTCGTGAAATTAATCCCTCTTACACGATGTTACTTATAACATCTGATATTCTCATCTTGGTTCATTGTCTTCATAAAAATTTCAATATGCAGTTTCATAATGAATAAACAATTTTTGGTTATTATCACCTCATTTCACGGATTACGTTACAATCAAATTGTGATTAATATCTAAATAATATAATGGACGACGCGCAGTGTATTTCTTTTCTACGCGAGGTAAAAAAATTGTTAATCGATCGTCAAAAGCGCATTTACTTTTTCAAAATTGCTTATTTAAAAAATTTTATTAAAAATGTAAAAAATTATTGTTTGTGATTTACATTTCCGAAAATAAAGGTGAAATGAAATTCGTGTATAAATGGATGTGAAATTGAATTTTTGTTATCGACAGATCGAGTTTTTACTTTTTATAGAAAAAGTTAACAGCTTTTCAAAAGTCGAATCGTAAACTTTGTAACTTTAAAATATTTGTACCTATATACTAAGGCATAATTTATTTAGTATGCATACACGATATTATCATTTCGAAATGTTGGATAAATAATTGCAAGTTGTTAAATTAATACATATAACCGAAATTACTCAAATACCATGCGTAAATGATTCTAATGCTCAAATTGAAATTAAAATGAGAACATCAAAATAATAACAAACAATTTCATCCTTAACTTGATTCATCAATGAAATTTCGTATAGTTCGATAGGAAATGAATAATAGTTCATGTTCTAATTGTAATGTTTATATAGAGAATTTTTGATTATTAAATAAACTATTATTTTAGAAATGACAATGTTAATTCTAGTGACTGTATATTTATAAGCTTTATCCTCATCAAACGTAAGGATCGATTCCATATTAAATATTTAATATTGAATTGTTAACGACATACACTATTTTGAGTGAAAATCAAATACTAGCCATTGTTTACTCTTATCAGAAAAAAATTTTAATTTTCTTTTACAGGCACATAGATAATAAGGTTTATTTACATAATGAAACATAATTTTTCTTTTTAAGTTTACAAAAGTCTCCAGGCAGCGTTAATATTTTCTCGAACATGCAGCAAACGTCTCACAGTAGGGAAAAAATCCCGTCAATATTGCAACTTTTATCCTTGAGTATATGCGTAAAAGTGAAGTAAACCACTGCTTGTTAAACGAACTATGTTGCATTTGCAAACACACATATTGAATTGCACGTGTGAACGCACAGATGAATCTAAAAATTTGTTTCTTTTTTAAACGTTTGAGAGTTGTTGTGGACTCTACGCAATTTATCGAGTACGCTAACACATATATAAAGAGTGAAATTCTTTTAAAAAAGAACTACGGTCATTAAAATTGCTAAAAGGAACCAGATGAAAAAGATGTATATATGTATATACGTATACGCGGTTAATTTTAGTGTGAACATTTAAAACTCTTTGAGCCTTTTTAATTTTAAAAAGCAAAATTTAGAGAGAGGGAGAGATTTATATATTTTTAATATAGCAAAAAAGCTTGCGAAAATTGTATAAAGTTTCGTGATACAACGTGAATAAGTTCGAAAAAGATGAAATAAAGGTGCATTTGTACTTACATAAAAGCACAGCTGCGCCTTATGTAAAATAGTATAGAAACTTGAAAATGAAATACGTTTCTTCAACTGCACTTAAGCCAACTGTCTGATGTAAGTATAATTAATTTAAAAATTCTAAATTACGCGGAGGTCGAAAATCATAAAAAAAATTTATTAACGTTACAATATAAATTTTAATTGTAATAATAATCAATTCAAGCAATAAAGTTAATGATCTCAATATTATAACTCAATGCTTTCCATTTAAAGTAGTCAGGGGAACGATAAAAGCATACCCATTTAAAAACGAAAAGGAAAAGCTTTCTTTATTATATGTCTAGCATATATATTCTATATTTTACTCTAGAAAAAAAAATAGAATGTGAAAATAATTGATACAAAACTAGAAGAGAATATGCCCGAATTAAAAAGCATGAAGAGGAAAATTTCCGTTTGCCTGTTGTGCGTGAAAAAGTTAATCGAGTTTGTGTATTTGAAAGCACATCCAAAAGCTACTCAGGCGAAACTAGCGTATTTTGCATTGATTTTATATACAAAAGCTTAAATAAACTTTTTATTTCAATTACTCGCGTTGAATTTTATGCGAATTATGTTTTACTCATTCGATATATATACCTATATGTATGTATGCATGTGTCTTCCTTCCGAAGTTATTTACGCGTATTATTATTAGTATGTGGTCATAAATTTTTAAATAAAAAATTGTTAACACTTATTAAGCATCAAGTTCATTTCTACGTATTTATATACTTAACTATACAGTATACTTCCTGATTTTAAATATTATGAATAATTTATTAAGATTATAAAATTACTTAGACTTATACGTGACTCGGAAAATAACTGCACAATTTGCAGTAATACGTTCTTCATAAAACATTTTTATTTAAATTAAATTTAAGATTCACATAAGGAAAAAAAAATTATTTATTGCGAGACACCCTTTTAATGTAAGTGAATTGAAAGACCTCAATAAGTTATATACCGATATAAAAATATAGAAGGAAAATAAAATTATTATTTTACATTGGAATAAATAAAGAAAAAAGTATATCTAATCGTTTCTATAAAAACAATAATATTGTGTATAAAAATAATGATATACTAACAAGGAATAATACTGAAGAAAATATCGAGCAATATACATTTCTAAATATTAGTGTTAGCGATTTCGGCAAATTAATTTAACCACACTGAACTGTATGTGATTAATATTTTTTTCTTACAAGTCTGTATGCAAATTGAAATGTTTAAAAAAAATTGAATAAAATAAGATTTTGAAGGTTTTGAAGTTTACTTTATTAATCCCGTGCGGGCAACCTTCATATTTTATCCAGTGAAACATCGCGAATAAAAGTTGAAACATTAAAAAAATTGAATTGAAACTTTTTTAACAGACTTGGTGAATAAAATATTCGTACTTTTCCTACTTTAGCTTGTAGTGATATATAGTTAAACAGTAAAGCAAACATCAAAATCTTCAAACTGCATTTACCAGTTTAGACTGTGAGAATGTATTAAATCTTATTTTAACAAGTTTACAGTGTGAATGAACAGAATAAAATCATTCACATTGTTAGTCATTGTTGAAAACAAACGAGTTGAGATATACTCTGTTAAAATTTAAACAAATTATTGTTAAGTTATAAAATATCTTTAAATAAATATAAAATATAATATTTTTAATAGTCAATGGGATATTACATTTTTATTATACAGCGTTCGCGAGTTTCCAGCTAAAAAAATTTACAATTTGATGTATGCAGTATCCTAATTTCCCTTTCCTCTGTAAGGTCGTTGTCCCTGTATACTTCAAACGCAAACATGAATATCGCATCTTCAAAGACGATTACAATGTAAATTACATTCCAATTAAATCGTTCAAGTCTCGCGTTGAAAATGTTGTGTATACATTTTAATTTAAACTAGTAAAAGGCTTGTATTCCACCATTGCATCTATCTATGTGTATATATATATATATGTGTGTGTGTGTGTGTGTATGTGTGTGTGTGTGTGTGAGTGTGTATGTATACAAAGATTTACTTACAAAGAAGGCTTCTTCTAACACTTGCTTCTTTGACACTTTAATGAAATCGGATAACTTTTCACAAAGCACTTACAACTGAATTTACTCAATCATCTTTTATTGGAAAAGGCGTATCGCGCGATAGGTGTATATATATATATATATATATGTAACACAATCGATCGATAAAAAAAGACCAGAGGCGTGACAGTGAATCTTCTGTACACGACTCGTCCACTAAACTTCCCAACGAAGAAAGTTGGTCAAGAGCTTGCAAGTGTAATCCTCGGGCATCGTCCCTTCGAAAATCCGTTCGTCTGCAGCAGTAACTTACGATGGAATCCTTTTTCTGGCCAATCGATGGATCTTATACATTTTTAATTAAAAATCAACTTGAATTTCAAGGTATAATACCAATTTCCATTTAATTACTTTTATAACTCAAAGATTTTTTACTACATTTGCGTCTGTCTTCTTAATTGTAATTAATTACTATAAAAATAAAAACAAAACGTACAAAAAGTTGGGTTTTACAACGTTTTGAGGGACTCGAAAGAGACGTATAAAATTTATGAAAATAATTCGATAAGAAAGTATAGTTTTAGAGGTGACAAAAGAAGCATTTGCTATAAATAATAAATATATATGGAGCTTAACTTATTTCGAAAGGACACTCCATCAAAGTTCACGCATTCTGTATATACGGAGCGTATCTCATTATTTAACATCTTCTTTCACATCATTCTACTTGCGCGCGTTGACACGAAACTTCCTTCTTTTTTATATCGTCTAAACTTTTTCACCTCGTTTATAAAATATTATCCAAATCGTTTTAAATGCACTAACAAATTACTTTAACGCTATATGTGAAAATTAAAAAGAAAAATGAGAACCCATCAATTTTGTTGAAACTTAATTCTGTACCTATTTCAATGTATACATATACATATGCACACATACACCAGACATCGGAAAATCCATTTTTTACCCGCAATCCCAAAGTCGGTCGCGCGTATATAATTTGGCCGGTGCTGTCGCGAAATTGTTCATTCAACCCATCGGAGCTGTATACATCTCTCGCTCACTTTTTTTTCCAAGGGTTATATAGATATAGAGAATGCTACGTTGTGTATACACTTGCATTATTAAGCTGAACGCTTTTACGAGTCTCCCACGCGAAGAGAGCTAAAGCAAATTGCGTTTCTTCGTTCGAAAGCGACACTATTGCGTGCAAGCTCTTGATGTGACGCGTTGGCTTTTTGGGGGTTATCCAATGATTTGACGCTTGGTTTTATACCGCAACCAACATCAAGAGAACATTTTAAATTATTCTTCATTCTTAAACATTTAGATTAAGTGCAATAAATTTTTGACAAAACCACTTGTACTCCGAATTTTTTGGTTTTGGTTATGCCAAGTGCATTTTTAATTCAATCAATAGGAATATAGGTGTATTATAGAAACTAATTTTTTATTTATATACTAGTATTGATTATTCAAAAAAGATATTTCAACGTTTTGCATTATCCGATTACGCAAAATATAAAAGTTGTAATGGCGTAAGATGCATTTTTTTAATGACGAATTTTTGCAAAATCCCTAAAGTTCAACAAGATTTCGAGTTTATAGAATATTTGAAAGGTTGATTAAAACTTTATAACTTGAGGTTTTTATGACATTACTTCGTTATCGTATTCCTTTATAGAAACAGTAGCAGAATAGTGTGCCCATAAAGAAGCTTAAACTGATTATAACTTTAAAAAAAAGAAGTTGGTTTATTTTAAAAAGTAAAAAGATTCAACGCAAATCTTCTTATATTTAATAATTTTAATGAAAAAATATTATACTTTTTTGTATGATACTCGAGTTTGTAAATAATAAATCTATAAAAGTTATTTATGGATCGATTAATCTATCAAATAAATATAGATTAAACTTACGCAATATTTTTAATGAATGTTAAGGTTGAATTGGACATAACACTATCGGAATTAAAATGCCTCAAGCGATGCATTCTCGGTACTCACTTAATTTTCTCTCTGAATATTCCTTTAGAAAACAAGAGCAATTTCTATTTTAATTTATACTGGACTTTGTGTAATCTCTGACTCATTTCTAATGTAGAGATTATATAGCGTGGACAAACGAAAATACGAAGAAAGCTTTCAGACTGATGGAATACGCACGAGTTGAGATAGCTTTCCAGATAGTTTATTTCTATGCTATACCTATTTCCAATCCTATTTTTTTTTATTCCCACTCGAAAAAGAGTAGTGAGGAAGCTTGGCTTTGAATTGTTAAAACGACGGTGACTTTAACTTTGAATGATCTAACTTGTGATTACCAAATGTAGAGCTTTTTTTCTCCCAGATGGGTGGGTATAGTTTGAATTATTTCTGAAGTATCGTCTCTGAATTTCGTCTTGACTCAATTGTCGGATTTAGAGGATGATAAGTTGATTTTGCGTGCATAGAGGTTTTACTACCAATATGCGTTGATCAATCGACACGAAAGTATTACAGACAGGTGAAATAGTGTTATCGACACATGCGATATACGATTTATCTCTTTCACGTGTATTTTTTAATGTCATATAGCTTTTACGTGATATGTAAAGTTAAATACTCATTTTTTTACTAAAATAGAACAATAATAAAATGTATTATTTTTGTTGAAATGAAAGAATATTCTTATTATGTAACATTGTGATTTATAGTATTATCGAGTACAGAAAAATTTTTTTCTATTCGAAACATTGTTAGCAAAATCGTGTTTTAGACATACATTTTCAAATTTCTGTAATTTGAAACTTTCATTAAACCATTGTTTTAATTTTTTTATGTATGTATCATAATAAATATGCTATGAACCTATTTCATTATATTGCATTTAATATTTAAACATTTATTAATGCTCAGAGTAAATACGTTGATAAATAATAGAATATTTAATTTAGCAATGTTTCGGAATTTTGATAAGTAGTTTTTGATTTTATATTTAATTTGATTTCTTTGAAGTCTACAAAAAGATTAACGTAAATTAATAAGATCGCCTGTTTTGTTGTATTATACATTTGTACAGTGTTTTTTTGAGATCTTATTAATTTACGTTATTAATTTTTTTGTAGCCCCGAAAAAGGACTTAAAATTACAAATCAAATAAATTCCATATTTGTTTCCTATTCCAAAAGTTTAATGTTCTTATTTATCAATGCATTTAGTCTTATATTTTCATCTAATATAAGTATATGTAACAATAATTTTATTATTGTAATCTATTCGTAAATGTTTAAATAAGTAAGTTAAATAATTAATTTGAACAAATGCATGTTGCGCATGGATATAAAGTCTATATTGAACAATTGTTGGCAAGAACAAATTAAATTATCCCACACGGTAGGTATTCATTAAAATAAATGATTCAGAGAATAGTTTACTATTACATTGCCATTTCGTAATTGTATCCGAATTAAAGTTAGCGAAATGCGTATAATTATTTTACTTTACAATTTCTTGAAGAAGAAACAGTTAATACAATAATTTAAAAAAAAGTGAAATTATTTATTTAAAAGTTTGAATTTATTTGATTATTTTCAAAATATTCCTGTTAATAATTGTTTACTGATAAAACTCATAAAAAAAATATCTATAATTGCATTCCATGCTAATTAAAGAGAAACAGAGGTCTATGTGGTTGTAAGCAAAGCACAAGGGCTAGAATTGAAATATCTAATTCGATGAAATTACATTACCAGTGCCCAAGGCGTCAAATTCAATAGTGTTTATAACAATAATACTATTTGTATTGTCCTTGTGTTCAATGAAATTTTGAATGTACATCAGAAGACTGATAATGTCGATACTGTTGCTAACCGTATAAGATACATCAGTAATAATTGTTGGTAACAATAATAAGTAAAAGCTCAAACTTAAAATAATTTCAAAGATCTAGATTTCTTTCTTTGAATTTCTGAATCATGCAGTTAAAAGGTATATTTTCTTGAAAAATAAAAATAAGGAAACATTAAATTGATCTAATCCTTCGTAAAGATTATAAAAATTAAGTAAATATACCTATCTGATTAAAGAAACAAGCGAAACGATCGAAAAGTACACGACTGGCCGGAAATTGAAAAGAAACGCGGGCGTGCAGGAGCAATCAGAAATTTAATCAGCGCCCTGGTAAAGCCCCGTTCTCGCAAAATCTCGCAAAGGCTCCTACAACCGAAGATTAATGAGCATCCAAGTAGACGAGCCGCATCGTCTGCACTCCTCGCAAGTCCGGGAAGTGCCAGGCTCCCATTAATTTATTCGACTCATCCTTCCACCTTTGTTCACCAGCGACACAATATGTCTTGCGTGCATACCGTACGCCTCTACTTGTTAATTAATGCGTCCCATAGAACAACAACCAACGAAGAATTTCCAGCCTCTCATTTTCGGGAGTTCAAAATTACTCTTTTTCAAATTTCCCCAGAAAGGAACATAATACGTATCGTGTTGAAATGATTTTTTTTCAAAATAATAAATAAATGACATACATCGAGTTGGAATTTGAATGGTTTAGGTGTACATACGTAAAGATATTTTAGGTTTAACAAGACACATTCTATACTTAACCTCGGTGAACCACTTCATCAAGCATTTCACCTGGATTTTGGAAACTAACGTTAACGAAAACGGCAAATTAATTATAAGTCGCGGTACCGAAAATTCCAGGAGACTTTGCACCTTCTCGTCCCACAGGATGTTCTCGGTATATCCTTCTCTAATCCTCGAATTTTCGCCACCGTCTCGTTAGCCATCCGAACGTTAACGCGTATACGCTCCCTCAAAATGCAATGTATACACGTATATACATACATACCGATACTCGAAAATTGCTGGTGCCAAGGGAAATGTGTACGAAATGTCTGGTCAACTGCGAAAAATATATGTTATGCTGGATTTGGAATCTCGATGATATTTGACTGTCGAAATTTGAATGATGATTGTTAGAATTGCATTGATATGTGATGTGTTTCTGACGCATACGTATGGAGAACTAGGATGTGAATAATTTTGACGAATCTATCCGATGTTACAAATATTGTTCATTTTTGTTACCTGCGTTATTCTTCTCTCTTTTAACCCACATTTCCATTTGATGTTTCGAAAATTTTATTTGATATATGCCAAAGTATTTATTGTAATTATTTATATTTGTTTGTAAAATATTTAATTTTACGACATCTACAGTCAAAATTTCATAAATTTTTTTTTTATTTTTCTTTCTAATAATATTATTTGTATAGAAATGGTAAACCATATTGTGTTTAATTGATGCGGTAACGAATTATTTATTAGTTTCATAAAAATGTTTTACCAACTTTGTTTTTTACAAAAATTTAATAAAAAGAGTATTATTTAGACTTTAACTTAATAGAAAATATATGAAAACTGTGTTTAAGATAACCTTTTTCTAACCTTATAAGATTTTCAATTTTAGAAAATTGAAGAATATAGTATTTTACAATTTTCGCGGCGTTCCTATATTACGAAGACAGCCTTTGATGTCATATTAGAGTAACGACAAGAAGACAACCCGAAATCTTTTTTTTTTAATATTCTTTAAAGTTAAACAAACACTATTTTTCCAAAATAAGAAAGATTGAAAGTGATAACTTGTAAATGAAAATATCAGTTTCCTGAAAATTGGCAGAATAATCTGTTTGTGATTCTTGGTTAACGTACTCTTTACAGTTTGTTCAAAGGTAGAGGATAGGATAGACGAGTCTCCACACGTTAGAAACTTTTTTTTAAGCGACTGGAAAATGTCACTTTTAAATTCTTTTAAAGGTTTGACTCTGACGAGAATTTTTCGTACGATTTTGC
This sequence comes from Theocolax elegans, assembly GCA_026168455.1. Lineage (NCBI taxonomy): Eukaryota > Metazoa > Arthropoda > Insecta > Hymenoptera > Cerocephalidae > Theocolax > Theocolax elegans. Next base: position 91,057,379 of record CM047426.1, on the reverse strand, counting down.
GACTGATTTGAGAGTCTTTCGCAGAGTTTGTTGGAGTTTGTTACGACTGTTTTAGCACGAATACGCGATGTTTTTCTTTCTTTTTACCTGTCTGCGAGTCTTTTTAAGAAATAAATTTTATGAATACTTAAAATTCAACAGTAATCGTGCTCGTGGCATTATAAATGACAATTTGTATTCGGACTCAGCCATTTATATATTTCTTATACTATTAAATTTTCTTTGATGTCTTAAAAAATCATAATTAATGAATTTAAACAATTTCAATCTAATGTATGGTCCTCGAGCCTATCTTTATTAACTATATATTTTTATAATTTTTTGTGAATGGCAATCGCATGGATATGCAAGAAAAGACAGATGTGCCTTAGAAGTGATAAATTGAAATTATGAATTTTAATTATATTATTGGTATTATGGGATAAAGTTATAATTTCGCATATCTTTTCAGAAAAATCGTCATTCAGAAATTTTGTTACGTTAAATTGTAAGCGATACCGTTGGTTAAAAGATTTGTAGAAAGAGGCGTGGAAAAGAATGGTATCTATCCATCTGAAATCTCGCATCCGTGGAAAAGTGACTATAAACAAGACGAAGCATATTCGGAGAGAACAAGCGGCGATGTTACGCGTTGCAGCTGTTATACTATTGACGGTCGGGTAGAAAGGCCAGAGGAAACAATAAAAGGATTAATTGCCAATCTGACAATCGGCGTGCCGAAGCTCGGTCTTTCTTCTTCGCCGCTAGGCGCGCGATTCACCTGAGCGTATACTACTATGGATATGTGGAGGTGACGCTTGCGCGCCTCGACACCGAAATGCAATTCCGACAGCCTTAAAACCAGCATACGACAGCTCTGACGGGGTGCGCTTGTATACGACCGGATTTTTCGGATGCGAAATCCGGGTTTATCTTTCGGGCACGCGCGTGAGCTTGGACACTGTGGGAGAAACTTTACGATCGTCCGAATAAAAGCTGATACGCCAGGGTATAGAAGGATATGTTGCTCTCGCGCGAGAGCAAGAGGGAGAAAGAGGGTGAGAGAGCGCGTCGAGCGATTGTTTTTTGAATGCGCTTCTCTGCGGTTACTCGATAAAATTCGGAATTTAATCTTGGATTTCGTATGAATAAGAACTTCTTTTACTCGTTTTCCCTACGCATTTATCGTTTTTTTTACCGATCTCGTGTCACGTTTATTCATTGAAAATTATTGAATTTTTTCTTTTTTTTAACTAACTACCGGAGGGTTATACACTATAGTGAAATATTTTTTACTTCTATCTTTTTTTATTGAAAATTGGTAACGTAGGTGAGAGATAAATGTTTTTTATAGTGTTTACTGTTTTTTCTTTATTTACATTTTATTTACATTATACGCAAATGACAATTATTTTCCTATACTTAATAGTTAAAAAATAAATTATACATCACATCGAAGATAAAAATATTATACTTATAATAACATTAGAAATTAAAAACGTGCAGTTCTATCCAAACTCTACCTTACAAACACATCATCATCATTAATTTAAAATGATACAGAAAAAGTTTTCACAGTATAAATTTCAGTATACACTTTTTTTTAATTAACGGAGCACATAAATAACATTAAAGCAGAATCGTTAATGTAGCTGACAAACATTTTACGCGCGAGAAAAAAATAAGTAGTTGCTTCGCATAAAAACTTTAATGATTCTACGTTTATTGTGTGTTTCAGCTTTGTAACGTTTAAGGAAAATTACAAGAAGTATCAAAAAACTCGGAAAAGCCCATATATATATGGGAAAACAGACCATTAAAACGTGAACATACCATCGAATTCGACGTTAAAGTAACCGTATAAAAAAATGAAAAGCTGGGCTCTTTAACGAACAAACGAGGTAGCGCAAACCCGCGAAAATTTTCCGTCCGCGTACACAATCCGGTAGGACGCTTCCGTATAATGAAGAAAGTATATATAAGAAAGACCACGAGCCACCGATAATCGCGCATTATGCGAAATTGAATCGAACGGCTGGAGATACGAGGGCTCTTACAAATGTAGGAGGAGTAAAGCTGAACGGGCGACTTCCTTATCCGGCAATTGCGATCCTCGTCTTTATCGGACCAGCTCTTATTCCTCATGGATACGCGTGTCCTTCTATTATCGTAATTTTCCGAGCCTCCGGAAAATCCGAACCCTCTTTCTTATATTTTTTTTACTCTCTTCCTGGATACCTACTCGATTTGTTCTTCTATACCTCTTTCGTTTTTTTTTTCCTCCTCAAAGGAGATTTTAGGAGGCCTGGACGATAGCCAAATACGCGCTGAGAGACTCGACCGCGAATCTCGCTTACTTCGGGTTACTATATTCTTCTCTTTTCTTTCTTTTTTTTCTTTCCCTCTTCCTGTTTTATTAAAGAGTTAAGGGAAGCATTGCGAAGCCTCGGGATAGTGGCTCGAATGTCACGCTCTCTTGGGCTCTTTTACGTTCGTGCTTGAATTAACTTTCGAATTGCTCTTATAATTATTCGGGGTTGTTTATCTTGTCGATTACTCCTTGTTTTACACTAATTTCGCCAAAATATATACTAATTTTGTATCAATTATCAGTGTCGCCGAATCATTCGATGTATTCCGGCTCTCTAATGTGTTCATCGATCCGATGATGTGTAAAATTAATTAATATTGGGAAATTAAACGCGTACAAATTATGTGTATAATAAATTAAGTAAAACACATTAATAAATAAATATGTATATATCCATCCTGAATTTACACGAAAACATTTTATGATGCACGTATGACAAAGGATGCACATGTCGCTGTAGGTTATACAAAGACTGCAAAAACATAAGCGTAAGAAAAATACGCTGTTTACCACGAGTTTTATTTACACTAAATTCAACAAAGAGCTCTGTTGTCAGTCTACTAAACGATTAAAGTACAAAAGCTACCTTTCGTTGTTTCCACTTCGATCTTTTTTTTTACGTTCATTTCTCACTACTGTAGGTTTCTGACTGACGCTGCATCTTCATATTTCTTTCCCTTGGTTTTCTGCTGAACTCTTTTCCCAATTTTAACGTATTTAATTTCTCGCGTTAACTTTTTTCGTTATTACTTTTAATTAACTTTTCTTTGATTCGCGGTATCCTAACTATTAAAAAACAAGACATTTCACTCCGGAAATAGGATCAAAGCAATTGTATACACGTGTTTTCAAAACACAATGTAAATTATTTCATTTTTCATTGTGAAACGCAAAAATTGCGAAATAATAGTTGTTTTTATTTGTCAAAGGTAATAATGAAACGCATAATTTCGTGCGCGCCTTTTTGACGATAAAAAGTATATTAAAAAATAAAATGCAATTATTGCGGAGTCCAGTATATTAAAATAAATGAATCGAAAATATTATGATTTACCGGTTCATCTAGTGTAAAAAGCAATTGCTCGAAACAAAGTTTATTAAACATTATGAGAGGTACATATGAGAGAACATAGTCGTTCGCATTGACAACGAAATACCGCTTATCAATATTTACACTCAATCAAGTTGAAAATTTCGTTACAACTTCCATCATCGTAATCATTCGAGTTAACCCCGAAAATTACGAAGCTTTCAGTTTAAATTTTCGTAACTCTAATTACAAGTCCATTAAAAATTATTCTAATTTGATTAATAAGAGAGGGAGAGTGAGAGAGAAAGTTAGTTAGTGTCTCTCGAGTGACTTACCTTTTCCGCGAGTTTTCCCCACGCGCGGAGTATACAACCACACATGCGCATTCGTCCTCGGTTCTATAGAAAGGAGCGCAAATTGTTTCTGCCTGGTTAAAGCTCTTGCACTCCTTGGAACTTATTCACACACACACACACACACACACACACACATATATATATATATACATATATGTATGTATAAAGCGTATATAAAATGAAGCGTGACGGTAAAAACGAATTCAGTTTATTAACGATCTAATTATCATATTTATACGTATAATAAAGCCGAAATTTATAACGACATTAATAGCCATTGAATTACCATACGGTATATATATCCGACTATGTCGGATGCATTAAAGCGAGCGGAATAAAGCATAATGAGATCCGAGCTCACCGAGACGGCAATTGCGCTTGTAATAAAATTTATATCGGTCACTGGATCACGATGAAAGCCTGAGCTAATCGGTTTGATTTTCATCGCACCCCTTTTATATATATATGTGTGTGTGTGTGTGTATGCATATATATAGTTACGACGACTTTTCGGGAGAACGCGAATGTTATACTGATCCATAGGTGAACCGGAGATGTGACCGTTTGTAACTGCTTTCGCGGGTTGAATCTCATTTCCCGTAATTTTTCATTGTTTCGCATGATAATCTCTATTTTACAGTATAGTAAAGTCCTTTATAGATTAAACCAGATTATTTTCATTAATGTTGAATGAAATAAATAAATTTATATGAAATAATAAGTAAAATTAAATATATTTATAATATAATAACGACGAAATAATAAATCTATATTTATTATAAGTTGTACAATAATCTAACAATAATAAATTCTAAAAATAATCTTATATATGTATATTAATATATTTAAGAATGTACGTAGGATAAACATTATGTCGAAATAAATACATAATTCCTCATCTGATATTAATTATATACAAAATACATGAAAAGACAATTAATCAAAGCATAGGGTGAGACGGTTAAAATTCACTGTAATATCAAACACGAAATTCGCATTTAATTTAAATGCATTTCTAGAGCTCGGGAAATCTTAATTCGGTAATTTCTCCACCGTTCGTTAATATAACGATTTTCACCAGTGGAAAATTTATAACAAGTTAAGTAACTATTCACTTCATACCATGGGTAAATTTTGCACTGATTCAAATTTTCACGATAGGGAGAATGAAAGTGTCTGCGTGTGTAGAGACGTATATATACATATCCATCCACGGTCGATAGTATAAGTGTACATGCTCGCTCTTCCTTACCTTAGCCACTTCCTATTCCCCTTTTTGGTGAAGCTTTTATGCGAGACGAGTGAACGAGAGGTGAAAGAGAGAGAGAGGGAGAGAGGATAAGCTTTACAGCTTGCACGCAACCTCGTACACGCGTCGTACGTGCTTGCGAAATTCTCTTTTTAGTGTATTTCTGTCTGTGTGCACGAGCCCCCGTGTGTATACGTAATATATATGTTTATACATACGTGAAACGTATAGAATACACACAAATTATGTACGCGCGTATATGCGTGGTTATTACGTACCCGAAGATCTACCTTGCACGCATTTACACGTAATTTATGCACATGTGTATGTGTGTGTATGTGTATGCATATATCTATAGATTAACTTTGTTAGTAAAGAGAAACAAAGTAAATCGACGACTTCTTTAGACGAGGGCAACAAAAATAATCAATAATAAAATCTTACTACTGTTTCTAAGATTTTTGCATAGGATAATAGAGTTCGATGGAGCAATTATACCAAAACTGTTATATCAATAAAAATAATAAATTTAGAAAAAAAATATATTAAAACGATTTAATCGTATAAAAAAAACCTATAAAAAAAAGCTCCCTTGACCTTCGGAAAAATCATCGCATAATAAAAGTAAACGACCGCGCAGCAGTTTGTCTATGTATATATACACAAAAGCGAGTCGAGTTCTAACAGCCGAGATAAACGTTAGGGCATACCCTTGTAGAATACAGAAAAAAATTTTTAGGTACTGAATTTATTAGTTCAAAAGTTATTCTAACCTCAAAAAGTGAACTTTTTCCAGTTTTTTTCACACCAGCTGGATTCATCGCTATTTAACTCAAAATCTATCAACTTTTACTATAGAACATTATATGTAACATTCGTTGCTAATTAGGTCTAGAATTTATCCTTCTGGTTAGAATTTCTAATTTCAAGGTAAATGTTAGATAAACTACATGTCAATATTCAACTTGAAAAAAATCTAACTTCGCCACAATTGATTTTTTTATCCAAAGTCCAAAAGAAAGCTTGGAGCAATACCTTTCAAATGATCTGTAGCATTTTTATGGCCTTCAATTCTGTAAAAAGTTATGATAATTTAAAGAAAGACAAAAAATTCACAAAAATTAACATGGCATTCCCATTTAAATTTTAAAAAAATTTCGTCTTTCTTTAAATTATCATAACTTTTTACAGAATTGAAGGCCATAAAAATGCTACAGTATATAGATACAGCCATCTTAAAACCGACGCATGAAAAAAGGAAGGCGGTCGCAAGCACCCCCGTGAAAGTTTAAAGTGGTACGGCGCCATTCGAGTCGAGTCACGCGGTGCGCGATGCACTCTCGGCTCATACCTTATGCAAACGATGCACTCCGGCCACCTCGGCGCGAACAAATTGTACGGAACTATACCGCCATCATCTCCGACAACTATATATATATATACATCGCGATTTTGATACGGCTATACGTGGATTAGATGTCTCGGTTCATCAATCGAACCGTACCACCCATTTTACTCCTTCGCGTAAAAATTATTTATGGTAATTCGATAAATCGCTTATTGAGAAACCATAGAAAAATAGGGATATTGCGATTTTAATCTGTATGGTATTACAATTTCACTTAATTATAACGAACGTTTTAGTGCACAAGTGTAAAGATTTGTTCCTATTATAAATATCATAGTCAATTATATTTTATAAAATTGCGGACATCGATACTAACTCAATTAAATTGAATTTAGAATACAGAAAAAAATTTTTAGGTACTGGAATTTATTAGTTCAAAAGTATTCTAACCTCAAAAAGTGAACTTTTTCCAGTTTTTTTCAACACCAGCTGGATTCATCGCTATTTAACTCAAATCTATCAACTTTTACTATAGAACATTATATGTAACATTCGTTGCTAATTATGTCTAGAATTTATCCTTCTGGGTTAGAATTTCTAATTTCAAGGTAAATGTTAGATAAACTACATGTCAATTTCAACTTGAAAAAATCTAACTTCGCCACAATTGATTTTTTATCCAAAGTCCAAAAGAAAGCTTGGAGCAATACCTTTCAAATGATCTGTAGCATTTTTATGGCCTTCAATTCTGTAAAAAGTTATGATAATTTAAAGAAAGACAAAAAATTCACAAAAATTAACATGGCATTTCCCATTTAAAATGTGTATTTTTCTAGATTAAATTGTTAGGGCACCCACTTCTTTCGACATAATCAATAATAAAATTAATATGTTCTAAGTTTTTGCATGGATATAGAGTAATGGAGAATTATACCAAAGTATATCAATTCTAAATTTAGCAAAATATTTAAAAGATTATGTTAAAAAAAACATAACAAGTTCCTGACACTTCGGAAAAATCAGCATGATAAAAGTAAACGACGCGCAGAGTTTGTTATGTATTATACACAAAGCGAGTCGAGTTTAACAGCGAGATAAACTACTGGATACCCTATATATATATAGATACAGCCATCTTAAAACCGACGCATGAAAAAAGGAAGGCGGTCGCAAGCACCCCCGTGAAAGTTTAAAGTGGTACGGCGCCATTCGAGTCACGCGGTGCGCGATGCCACTCTCGGCTCATACCTTATGCAACGATGCACTCCGGCACCCTCGGCGAACAAAATTGTACGGAACTATACCGCCTCATCTCCGACAACTATATATATATATACATCGCGATTTTGATACGGCTATACGTGGATTAGATGTCTCGGTTATCAATCGAACCGTACCACCCATTTTACTCCTTCGCGTAAAAATTATTTATGGTAATTCGATAAATCGCTTAATTGAGAAACCATAGAAAAATAGGGATATTGCGATTTTAATCTGTATGGTATTACAATTTCACTTAATTATAACGAACGTTTTACGTGGCACACGTGTAAAGATTTGTTCTCGAAAATTTGCATAATTATGACCGGGTAATTTTTCAAAATTCTGAATTTTTTTTTAACATAATTTACATAGTTTTACATTACACGTATAAAATAGTTTTATTAACTGAGAGTTCCTAATAAAACGGGCGTGATGTTAAATTTATTCATTTATTATAAATATCATAGTCAATTATATTTTATAAAATTGCGGACATCGATACTAACTCAATTAAATTGAATTTAAAAGACAGATAATAATTCAATTTAAAAACGATTAACTTTTAAACTTATTATACGCTATTCATAGAATTAATTTCTTTTAATTACAATAATCACTATCTTGATAATCGCTGCATGCATTTGAATTACACTCTTATTAATTTACTTCAGACAAAACTTTAATTTGTATTAATTTTCTTTGCAATAATTTTGCTGCTATTTTGATTATACAGTGTCCTCATTGTACGAACACGACTATATTCAATGTCGTCGACGATTAGTATTTTGACAGAGCAGAACGATTGTTTCTGAAACGATGTAAACAAGGCCCATGAGCGATATAACAATCGTCATATTCCCTATATAAATAATGTAATTGGGAAATTATTAACATGCATTATTAAATAATGTAATTGGGTAATTACACTCGAAACGAAATACCGTATTGTTTTCTTAGTATTTTCAATAAATACCTATAGCAACAATCTATAAAGTTTATTGACGCGTAAGAATAATTCAACATCTACATTATAGAATTGAAAACTTTACATTTCCGGAGAGATATCGTTGTGTCACCAAGTACACTAATTCTCGAGCATATTATTTCAAATTTTCCGAGTTATTTAAGTCGTTCCTTTCGTTTTACATTGTACGTATACGTATACCGTGAGAGAAGAAAATGAGGGAGAGAGAAAATGGTAGGATCCTTCATGAATCTTGCTTTAACGTGTTTTGTGTACTGGGTTGTTTTCAACAATAAATTCACGGTGTTTACGGCATGCGCACGACCAGCATGAGATATTTTTCGCTTTTCTCGCGCTATAGGAGGGTATCGTCGCAATCATCCTTTATTTATCGATCGTTCGTAGATTTATTTCTCGAAAAATGTACGCTGGATTTTTACGGTTCCTCGGACGCGACAATGCAAATGTTGCGAAACCTCATTTAAATAAATGTCGCATTAATTGTGACTCAAAATACTTTTGTATAACGCTACGTTTATTCGCAATTACAAATTTACGAGACTTTTACCATTTTTATTTTGCGTCCTTACTTTTATATACGTAAACTTACTTTTCTAGTTGTTATATATGTATATCATACCATTGATGGAGTACTTATGGGTTATATTTAAATAATTGATAAATGATAATGCAACGATAATAAAATAAAATAGTATTGAATGATAGTATAAAAATATTTTTTTAACAGCAGTTTAATTGAAAAATGTTCATTTCAAAACTTAACTCCGGTAATAAAGATCTTAAAAAAGAAATTGTTGCGTCGATTTTTCTAAAAAAACGACAATTAGTTTGAAACTTCTAGTCCGAAAGATTTGAGAAAGTAAAGTATTGTTACAATACAATTTCCTCGATGGTAAAAGATGCGAAAGGACAACGATTTATCGTATACGCGTTTTCGTAAACTTTCTTTTGCAACGTTGAGTTTTCCTACACGATGCGCCATAGAATTGATTTATGCATATCGACTGTTTCGCTTTTATCTTTCAGCGCGCATTAAAATGCATAAAGTGCTCGTTTTCCTTAATAAAACGCGCGAGCAAATGGACCCAAGTTGTAAAAATGAGTGGATGGATGAAAGGTACTTACCATTTAAGCATATTTTTAAATGTGTGTGTGCACAATGCACCGTAAAACTCAAATAACTTTAATGCAAAAGAGAATGGTATGGTAAGGGCACTTTTATTATATGAAAATCCAACGTTATTCTTTATGATTCGTAAAAATTCGAGTAATTGGGTTAAAAGAATCGTGCATAATTCAGTTACTTAAAAGGTAACACACTTGTACGTATATATGCTGTTTTCATGACAAACTGTGAATTCAAAGTTTCGTACGAGGACTAATAAATATGTATTTGTATGATACTTTTAGCATGCTATTTTTCGCGCTCGTTAATTGAAATGCATTGCACAAAAATTTATTCCAGATACAATGTCATAACGTTTTAAGTGTTAAACCAAGTGTGAAATATACTTATATAACCGTAAATTTTTAATACACTGTAGCGTTATTTAGTTAAACAATAAAAAAAAAACAATTAAATCTATACGAATGATTACACGAAAAGTCAATTAAATAAATGAAATTTGTTTTCCTCAAAATGGTAATTCAAAGTTGAATTATCTATTAATCGTTTGACGTTCGTGGCATTAACTGCATGTAAAAACAAACGTATGATAAAAAGGACTATCGCAAATAATCGAAGAGAGGCGAGTGTCGTAAAAGTTGATGCATAACCAAGCTCACCGGATGCGAAATGAGTTCTCCAATATCAAGTTTACGAGGGTCCCACGATAGCTTCTAATACGCGTTTACTTTCTTTACGATCGTGATACGTCTGCAAATCGTGTTGAGAAAATTTTCAATTTCTTCGAAGGACGAGTGGACGATCTTTAGGAAAAAAACAAAGTATTCCTGGAAATTCGATGCTTTTATTTTTGGATAAATATACATCTCGTGTAGAGTGAAAGTCTGACTAAATACGGATTGTATCTACTTTAGCTGTATCCAGTCAATTTTGAATAGTGCGATGGTAAAAATAATGGAATAATAACGCACGTGTAAATAAAATAATGATAAACTCGTAAAACTCTCCGTTCATCGAACATTAACTTTAACGACGATTTGTAACAGTACACTTACACCGAGAAAAATGTTCTATTAAAAATGATTATATTTTATAGTAACGTAAGGGCATACTTCGATTCTCGCAATTTCCAGTACAATATTTTATATAAAAATTTTTGTTCTAAATTGCGCTAAATATACGTGTTAATATTTGGAGTAAAAATTATGACGAAACCAACGTGCCACGTCACCGTAGAAAATATAATAATTTTTAACTTGCATACTAGATTTTTCTGAGCGCGCATAAACATAAACATACAAGCAATTGCTTTATTTAATCATTTATCAGACTTTGGAATATAATAAGGATATATTGGTTACATCGATCTGCGATTATAGAGTTTGAAACTGTTGGTCGCTTTAACTTACTGCATTAGCTATTCTCTTTCGTAGTTGAAAAGCTAAAACTTCAATTACCGGTTAATGCAACCAAGAAATCTGTGAACTTTACAAAAGGATTTTCATCTTCAATCGAGTGAACTTTAACTAACACGTATTATACTGTCAGTGAATAATTAACTTCTTTTTAATACCTACCACTATACCCGAACTATCAAGCATTTCGGAATATCCATTTAACTCTTTGTGTATATATAATTACGCGATAAACAATGCCACGCTTTTAAATGTTAATTATAAATTATTCCAACTTGTTTCACGTACGAGTTAACGGAATATTAATTATATATTTTTAAAAATTGTACGTTATTCAATGGCGTTTCACTGTTTTTTTTTACAAACGATGTATATATAAAGACCGGATAGAAATTTCACTAATTTATGGGGAAAAAAAGAAGAATATATGTATAAAACAAAAAGAAAAAACCTCTAAACGATTACTCAAGGAGTTCTCCGCGATGGTGCATTTTATATTAAAATCTCTGTACAGGAGAAAGAAGAACAACAGAAACAGTCAATAAAACACTATACCCGGGGCTACACGAGATAAAAAATTTCCCCGATTCGTCGCAACAGCTGCGCGGGCAAAATTTGCCGTCGCGCCTCCGCATAAGTTTCGTTGGGGGTGAAAGTCGTAAAGGCTTCCCACTACCTCTTTCGACATCAAAAGGTTTTATTAAGAGGATCTCGCCACGTTATATGCGCATATATGGACGAACGAGTTTTATACATACGTATACATATATATACTAAACTCGGCCTTTTTATGCTTTGACACGAGAGCTAGGTTTAATTTTTTTTATTTCATGAAAAAAAAATTTTTTTGATGGTTTAGCTGACGAAATTTTGCTTTGGATATCACTAGATGACGTTTACTGCAAATTATTGTACCTTTACAGTTAATTATACGTTTGAGACGTTTTAAGGTGATGTTAAGCGGCTCATGAAAATCTGGGAAATATCATTCATTTTCAAGAGAGGTATAATTTTACTCCGCTATTTTACTTATTATTCAATTGTGATTTAAATACGCGTATCGTGAAATTGAATATATCTTTTTTATACTCGCATCGCGCTAATGAATAATACAATGTATTTTTATGCATACGCGCATTAACATTCATTAAAATTATTATTTTAAATCTAAACACGCAATTCAATTCGTCTTGTTTAATTAATAATTTTACCGTTTCCATTGACTGTACATTAAAAATAAAGAGGCTTTTATCGAAAAGTACTTAATTCGTCGGACTAAATCTTCTCTTTCACCACTCGCTCACTTTAAATTTAACACCTTTTTTCGAACGGCTTTTAAAATTTTAAATCGTTATTCGCGCGAAGAAAATTTCCTTAAATATAAATTTCTCTTAGAAATATTTATTCGCCTACGTTTCGAAAACCAAATTCCAATCTATTAGATGGAGAAAGAAAAAAAAAATAACCAATCAACCGAGTATCATCGATGATCTTTACGATTTCACGCGCATCTCGATTATCAGTGATATTGTGTCACTCCGAAGCAGCAAATCTGCTAGCAAAGCATGGATTACCCCTTCCAAAGATACCCTTTTAGGTATCGGCTATTTCTCTCTCGTTCTCTATAAATCCACTTGCCAGTCAGTCGTAAAATACAATTTCCAACTCGTAAACCACCTTGAGTTGCTTTATGTTGCTTAAGTGCCGAGCCCCTTTCACTCTACCCCCCCTCCTCCCCACGTTTCTTCTACGCCAATACGACTTTGAGCCCGTTTCCTCGATTTCGTTCGTTTGACGCCACGCAATTTAACGGCGCCTCGTCAAACTTTTTATTAACACTCATATGAGGATGTAATACCGGACAGGTATGTACAGGAGAGTTTCCAGTGTATCACGGATCGAATTTTTTTGTTTACGTGCTGGCCACTCTTTTATTTTACCTAGTGATGGTATATAAAAGTCTTTTTTTCCATATCTTTGTGCTTGCATCCACGTATATACATCAATCTACATTTTGAATAGTAAACCTTTTTTGTTGTGCATATTTTTTTGTATGTGTATGGAGTACGTTTTTTTATACAGTTATATAGTTTGTTACAACTGGACACGGTTTCTTTTTTCTTTAAAAGAATGTGATTTAATTTTTATAAATCTTATTGTCTTTTTCCCTGCAAACGAAATTCCAGTTTTGGTCGTTTAATGAGCTACTCTTTTCTCTAGCATTTAATGTTTTTTTCCGCGGGATGGTTTATTAAATTTTGTAACGCTCGCGCACTGATAAAAGTTATTTATCTAAATAAAATCTCGGGATTATTGTTATTACAAAACACCTCGAGTATACCGTGAAATTTGAAACAAATATTTATCCCCAGTAAACATTCATTGCGACAAAATTTTTCTTCATTTAATTACTCGTTACGTGTGTCAAGTAAATATTGACTGGTGTACAAATAAACATTTGTGGCAGAGAAAAGTTTACGAACCAATATTTAAACGTGACTCGATTCTTTCAATGCACCGAGTAGCAGAGTAATCAATTTTATGAGGTTGAAAAAGTTGAACTCGATTTTTCAACGTATCGTTATAACGTAAAATGCTAAATTCTTTCTTAAGCAAATTAAGCCGTACTTGCAATTAATACCTCGTGCAATTTCTCGCACATATCCTGAACGAAGTAAGTACCGTTAGAGTGTCCCTCGCTAGCTGATTTTCTAGACGTGGGTGTAATTATTGAGGTCGTGATTGCGGAAGCGAGCAAAGCATTCCCACTAATAGAGAAATTTCGTATGTGGATAAACGCTTTTATGATTCTTGATGTTTCACTAGAACTTTATCGCGAATTTAGAAATTTAGAAGTATTGATTTTTCTTATTTCAACCTGTAGAAAATTCTGGTAGTATGTGATTAATTATTACCAAAAATTGGTATCACAATGTATTCTTTAATATCGATACGTTCACTATTTTTGGGAAAGCTCTCTAACACGCTTTCACTTATTCTAAATATCCTTCGGAGTACTTTGTGAATATTTTTGATTCATTAACGTTTGAAATTTTTGGATAGTTGCAAAGTTTGGTTTCATATCTAATAATTGTCAGTTATGTATTATTAATTAATTTTACAATAAATTATTATAAAAAGCTTGGTGAGTAAGTTTTTTGTGTATATCATTTAAGCATTAACTATAAATTGTAGATTTTTAGTTTTATAATTAAATGACAATTTTTAGGGTTTTAAAGGTAGATCCTTATATTCTTACTGAAAAGGATGTTGCACCAACATTACAGGGATGTACCCTACTCAATCAAAAAATTGTATATTTAAAATATTAAATTAAAATTTTTTAAAGATTCTCAAGATAAATTTAGAATATATCGGAGGGTTTGACGAAACGATAATTTATATAAATATAACTTTCTGTTATTAAAAAAAACATAAACAATTTTACGTTAGTAATTTTTAATCATAAAATATACAGGTATGGTAACCCAAATTCATATATTTAAATTATTATTTTATGAATCTGAAAAAATGTATGTATATTGCTTAAAACAAATGTAAAAGCCTGGTGGAAAACATTTTGTAAAAAAATAATTTTCCTCCTTTTTAAAAACTAAAATTTTGTCTATTTTCAAAGTTTGACATCTCCTTACAACTACGTGTTAATAAAAGGTGAAAATTCCCCCAAACAATAATTACAATTCCACACGTATCAAAGATCAATTTACAGAATTATTACATAATAATCTTCAATTACCATTATACATTTTTTTTGCTTCTCTTGGGTATAAAACAGAAGCAATCAATAACCGATAGTAGTCAATAAACACTCAGTCAACTCAAACATCTAACAATCCTTGCAACTTGCAACCAAGAAATAAGAAAAAAAAATGAGAGACCAACATACTGCAGGAGGATGAAAATCCATCGAAACTTGGACCAGTGCAGCAAGTCTAAACACATCGGAAACGATTCATCAATCGACCGATGTGCGCGATTCAATCTGTAGTGGGCATCGGTGTTCCCGCGAGCAAACACACGCGGATCAATTACAATTGCTTTTAAACAAGAATCGGTGTATTATTCGAACCTCGAGTTCTGCACCTTCGTTGTCCTGCACTCTTGCTAATGAAATCTACAGATATATAGTGATCGAAGCGAGAAACTAGCGCGCGCAAACGTAATCGCGAGGGCGCGTGTACTTTGACAGGCCTGCGAACTTAAAATTGACGCATGTGCTCCATTGATTGTTTACCCTATTGATTTATTCGATGCGCACCTTTAATTAAATTCAATGCTTACTCCAATAACTAATTATAATAGCGCCGATCGCGTTTAATTATAAGATTAATTTCTTTTTAACGTTTTATCATTCTTCTAATTATTGATCGTATATATACGTTTATAGAGAAAAAATGATGCTATTATAGCAAAGAAAAGAAAAGAAAAGTGTAGATATTTCATAGATTTTGTTTAGCTAGCACTCGTAGTCCATTTGTGTACAAGAGTGAATTATATTTTACGAGGTTCATTATTTGATATTACCAATTCATTGCATATCTGCTGACGTTTCTTTCTTATCTCTGACATAGGAAGTCATATATATTTTTATGTCTGTATACGCTGATCTATCGTTCTAGTCAATCTATTGATCTATCAGATTTATAACGTTCAAACACATATTATTGTAAGAAAGTGTTGTAATTATAGCGAAAATTGTCAATAATTCAGTTAAACAGATAAAATCTTAAATTCACATTCGAACGAATTATTGGATTAATAAGTTGATTAATATTTTAAAGCCATTATATAAATGCGGATGCTTTCGATTATAATATACTCCATTGTATTAATAAGCTCTCTGTTTTTAATATAAGCAATATCTCGCAAAAATCGAACTTTATTTCGTTAAATACATTTAATTATTTGTATAATGAATAACATTTCGCATTTTATTTATTATAGTACAAATATATTTGTTAATTAATTCGGTTGGGATTATTAGTATGATAATTTGAAATACTAACCCACACGTATATTACCCAACACAATGTTCGTATCATTTGTGCATGTCGCTTAAAATAACAATTATATTATAAAACAAACACGAGGAGTACAATTATTGACACAAAACTATTGTAAATCATGCAAGAATTATTACGATGATTATCAAGCTATAATATTTCTACAATAACAAGCTATAAATTATTATACAAATAAATATATTACTATATACTAAATATATTATTTTAATGGTAAACACAGTGAATCGAAAATTTATAGATGATCAAAGCTCTATCTTAAAGAGGTATGTGAAAGACATCGCGCAAAAAAAGTATTTTACCTTTCTTTTATTATTCCGTTGTGATCGCGCGCAATAAATAATTAAAGTTAAACGAGAATTTCAGTTGGTACGAAAAACGATATTTCATCCGTTAAGAAACAATAAACCCCACCCCCATCGGCATACGCAGTACGTCGAACCGAAAGCTCATGATAAACACCCAGACCACGGAACAAAAGAAACGAAGCGAAGAGGGAGACGAAAAAAAGGGGCAAAGTATCTGAAAAAAAAATATATATATATATATATAGAAAGAGAGAGAGAGAGAAAGAGGGAGAGGAGGTAGCAATAAAACACCGTATGCTCTTTTATACGCGCCAGCGGCTTTTTCCTCGCATTAGCGACGACGCGCACCGCTCAGCAAAAGAAGAAATAATTTATACACTTAACCTCTATCCATAGGAAATATCGCGTGATGGAGGTCCATCGATCCTATATATATCTAGCCCGTGGCTCGCGGAAGCTTCTTCGAACTGTACATCGAACGAAGGAAATAAGAGGGTGAGAGGGAGAGAGGATAAAAAAGAAGAACTAGAAAGAGAGAGAGAGAAAGAGATAAAGGTAGAAAAAGAAGAAGGAAGAACACCTTGTGTTTCTTTTATTAGGACGTGCCAAAGATTCCTAGGGTGGCATGCAGCACGGGGTAGGAAAAAAAAGTCTCGGGGCGAAATGATTTTTCTCGCGATCCGCCTATTGTTTCTGATATGAGAATATCGTTTTTCTCGATTGGACCTACAGGAAAAGATACACCCTCTCTTCACTTTTATCGAGCCCCTTGTGTTTTGAACTCATTCTGAAACGAGAAAAATCTGGTCTTTTCATTTCTTTTCCTTTATTCTCTCCGGGTTTTTTTTTTCTTCTCCGTCGTCTTTACTGTGTCGCCGCTCTAAATCAACTGGAGTTTTATTATAGAAACTCTCTTTAGTTGCAATCGACTATAAATTATACGTTTTCGTTTACGATGCGACTATTAATTTTAAATTAAATTTAACGCGACTCGATTAAAAACATAATGAAAATGAGTCGTTTATCCAAGGCGTGAAGGCTGCAACCAATGAATTTTTCGTGTAATAAGAAATCGTGTTGCCAAGGCAAAGGGAAGCTCCTAAGTTTTGTCGTCTACTCCACGCTTTCTTCTCCTCCGATATTTAAAGAGTGTATATTGGAATTTTGATGAAAGTGTACTTTACTGACGCTTTAATACAGACGAGCTTTAGTTACCTCCTTGCTTGCTGGAGGCAGTTTTAGGTTGAGACGCAGGCCTTATTTTTCTTCTACGTAAATGGTATTTTTCGGTTCTTGATAGAGATAACTTTGCGATGATGAAAGCGAAAGAACTTCAAAGTGATGGGATTCAGCAACCCTAATAATTAGGATACGCTGTTTTACAAAAAAAAGCTTTACCTCGCTTATCTCTCACCGAGATGTATTATATGTATTTAGAAAAGCTGGCTTTATTCTATTCAAATTATACAGACGAAATTCACTAAAGTGCGTTAAGTTCATGTATACTGTTTACATTATGTTTACTTTCCTAAAATAACGCAGACCGAATAAAAAGAAATAAGAGGTAGATCAAATAAAATAAAGTTCAGTTAATTGTAACTTTTAATTACGAATTATATCTTTAAATTCAGAAATATTTTCTAGTATAAAAAATTAAAGTGTATAATAAAGCAAATATTAACGAAGTAACTTAAACCTATATTAATTTCATTGAATGTACACGAATGACTAATATATTTAAAAAATAATAGAAAATTATAGATAATCAACATTAAAACCCTATAAATGTCTAGAAAAAAATCGAGAATACAACAAATAAAATTCTCTTTTCATTATCCAAAGGAGATTATAATTCAAACTCATCAGGTTGGTAAAGGCGCACGAGGTAAAATAAAAGAGGAAAAGGTAAATCGTTCAGCTGAGAGAGGATTAAATCCAAGTCGAGGATCTATGGATGATGCAAAAGCATAAAAATTATATCGGAGAAAGTTCATGACCCGAAGGATGAGGTAAAGGGCAAAAGAAAACGTGAAGAGACAGTAAGAAAGCAAGAAAGAAAGAGGTAGCGAGAAAACTCGTTTGGCCTCCAGTCTCATTCCATTGCCCCAAGGCAAATCGAGTTTTCTCGCTCAGTCCCTCTCTCTCTCTCTTTCTCTCTCCTGGCTTTTCTTCCTCTCGTGTCCATTTCCTCCGAATGCGCTCGAACTTATATCGAAAGTTGGCGAGCCGCGGGTATGCTGCGTCCTAAACTTTGTTCTTCACCGCCTTTTATTTAGCTCTTGACGCGAACACACGTTCTTCTACAGCCTCCAAGAGAGAAAGACTTTTCACGAAGATTCACTGATCGGATAATTCGCTTAGGGACGACGAGCTGTTTCCTAGAATGTACTGGCGACTTGATGAAGACAAAGTTTCTTTTTAACCCCTCCTCCCCTGGCCCTATTTTTTTGTTCCTCTTCTTTACTTACACCCTTTCGTTTTAACGATCGATATGTTTACGCGTTGGAGTTGCATAAACCTAAATGAAATTTATCCTTTTGTCTCTTATTTTCTAATGGAATGGATGCGTTGGTAAATTTATTTAAGTATATAAGGGTAGAAAGGAAAAAAAACGAAATAGTATATATCAAACTATATGATGTAGTAAATTGTGTTATGGAAAAGTAAAGTGCACGTCACCGGTAATACGTTCGTGTCTATCAAATAGACGTAGTAATAATGATTAATATTTCCCATAACAAACGAAAAAAAAGAAAGATTGCAGTAACGTCGTGAACGACGTGTTCCCAAGAGTATAGGAAGCGCATGCATATGCAGAAGCTCTCTACGCGCGCGCATATTTGACCGTCGAAGAGGTTCGTCCAAGTTTTGCGAAAGGCCCTCGAGCCTCTTATCCGGGAAGGAAAGACGATACGCCGAGGATAAGGACCGAGGAAAGAAAGTTCTTTTCTACGTCCACACCGAAGAGAATAATTCTAGCCTGACTTTGTCAATAGCCTTGAGAGACCTTTCGTCCCTCTCGTTTTTTAGTTTCTTTTCTCTTTCTTTTTTTTCTTGTTTGAACCCGCCTAGACGATATTTTTGATTCGGTTCGACTTTTTGCTTGCCCGAGCGATTTGATCGACCGGAGTCGTAATGAATGGTACGTTGCAATGAACAATAAACCTTTACACGTACAACACTCGAAGTTTTCCGAGCAAAGAAACGATTTTGTTCACTCGACTTTGTTCGGCGAATGTTGCGCGAAGTGTATTTATGGGGTTCCTACAGTACTCAATGTTCTATTGATGATCTGTTAAAGTGCTTTGTACTCTTCAATGGTTTTGCTATATTTTTCTGTTTCAGGACATTTTTTTACATTTTCTATTTCGAGATTCTACGGACAAACTTTACGTTTTAATACAATTATTAATATTATAGATATCTTCTTAGAAAAATCGTATCGTGCAGAGAATTTTCTTATAAAATGTACCAAGGAAACACGGCAAACCTGAGACATTTGATCGACAATCTAAAAATTACAGTAAGAATTTTATATTACAAATATTATGATTTTTTAAGTTAATTTTGATCAGCTGATATCTTCCAGGCGTATTACTTGTATTACGGTAATTTTTATTAGAATAAAATCATTTTTATAGAAAATGTACGTTTATATATTTTTAATGTCGTTTTAACATTGGATAAAAAATATTTATTTATTTAATTAGTAAAATAGACGAATTACATACACACACGTTATTTGCTTTCTAATTATCTTTTCAACGCTTAAAGTTTTCGCAATTCAAACTTATTCATGTTTATTCTTTTTAGAAATTTCGAATAAAAGTAAAGTACGTGAAAACTAAAGCTGTTAGCTTTACAAACAGTGAACGGAAAGAAAAAACTTTAATACACTTATACACTCGACTAATCTTAAATAACGTTCGTTAATGTGCGTTAACCCACGAATAGGCATGCATATATACAACGTAAACTTTGTACAATCTTTAAATATTCCCACAAAATTTTCACGATTACCTTGGATTCCAATGGTATAGTAGGTTAAAAAAATACATTATAAAAAAGGAAGAAACGAATGTTACAAAATATATATAGAAACACAAGGATACGTGCTTTTTTTTTAAGCGATATATAACAACTGTAGTGCAATTACCTCGAGAGTGCGAGAGCTCGCGTGTTTACGTCCTGCGCTTGGAGGAACTAATCCTAATGACCGGCATTCGCGTTAAGACGGGAGTAATTACTCCATTATGGAGGATACGGAAAGCGCCCAGTTTCGTCATTCGCGATTTTATACGTGTTGCATCCATTGCGCGACTATTAACCGAGACTTACGATCTTTCGCGGTTAACAGAACGCTTTTTGCATCCGCGTATGTAATTATGAATTGTTTAGCACCGTTGATGTCACCGAGATATTTCGTTCTCGTTGTCGTTGTTATTAAATATGGGTTTAAGAGGTGTCAAAGTGCTTTATAACGTTTCAGTTTAACTATCCATGTACTCATTTTTAAACTTAACTCTTTATGTTTATATTATTTAATATGTTTTCTTACAAAATTTTCTTACATTTTTTTAGGTTTATATTTATCACATTAGTAATATTGCGAATTACTGCATTTCGTTAGCAATAATAGATCTTGCATGTAAATAATGAAATAATTTTTTTAAAAAAGTAATTTTTAAATTAATAATTTCTTACGATTGAAAAACTTTGACTATCAATAAACTTAAAATTAAAAAAAAAAAGGATAAACATGATTGGCGAATATATTCTTTATATTCACGTTTATTCGTGTAGAATGTATCATTTTATAACAGTGAAAAAAAAACAAAAGAACCAGAGATCAGTTTTCTCTGTTACTTTATTTGTATTTCTCCCCTTTAAGGGAAAACTATTCAATAATTAAAAAAAAGAAAGAAATTTATGTGCATGCAATTAATTTTACTCAAAGTATAATTATACTATGCTAGCATAAATTAAATCTATCAACATAATCGGCGGCAAATCAACGCCGAGTATTATTTTTTAGATTTTCTTTGCAGTTGTATTATAAAGGAATGATGAAAGGATTTGGGTTTGATAAATGAACGCGTTTAAATGTATGTTAAGGCTCAGCCATGTAATTTATTCTAAATCAATAAAAAAAAGCAAAAAGAACAAGAGAGCACAGTTTTCTCTGTTACTTTATTTATATTTCCCTTGTCGTTTTTCTTTTCGACGGGAAACTACTGAACGTGAACCGCCACCACGGTAACATCTCACTTGTTCATACATTCGATATAGTGGAAAGCATCTACAGGAGTCAAATACTCTGCTGCAGTCGACGAGAAGTTGGTACTAACCCTGAAGAAATGCTGGACATCTCCTTATGCTTATTAACCAGGGTTACCAACAATTTCCTATCGGTATCTTTCTTTCTATCTGACTCTCGTGCACTCTCTCATTCAGTCATTCGTACAAAATTCATGCGACCATCCATACAAAATTACGAGACTCGGTGGTCGATAATCCGTTCAATATCTGTTCATCCATTGGCTTCTCTTTTCGAAATTTGCGTCGACCTGTAATTATAGTAATATTTAATTCCTTAAGGAATTTATTATTGATATCGACGCGTGCATTACGATAGCAATCCATCGTAATACCCTTGCACGCCTCCTTCTCCTATCCCCTCTATTTCTAACTTGTGGTCCTATCAGGGTGTATAGGTTAAGGCAGTAGCCCATCTTTGGTACCTCGAGCAAACAGATACTTACCGATAAAATTTACTGGTTTAAGTGATACATCGACGAACACGCGTTTCTAGAAGAGTCGTTATAGCTTGAACAATTGGACCTTTGACTGTGGGTGACTCATTTGATAAGCTTTCTAACAACATACGGCATTCTCTTATCAGTTCAAGATCACTAGTATTAGCAGACGGTAAATTAAGCCTATCGCCCGACTGCTGTTCCGGCATGTTTTGCGGCATTCCCTGCAGTCCATTACTCGATCCAAGGAATTGATTCGAAGATGACATATTACCAGAAAATCTGTTGCGATCGAAAGTTTGATCGTTTGACGGCCGCTGGTATCTCTGATCCATAAGTCCAAAGTTGGATGGACCATTAGACCTCATCCCTTGAGATCGTTGAGCTAATTCTCTAAACGTATAATCCGACGACCACTGAGCGTTTCTTTGTTGAGGAACTTGCCAAGGATTAGTTTCATTTCGTTCTCGATCACGAAACTCTCGTTCTCTTTCTTCTCGCTCGCGAAATTCTCTTTCTCGTCTCATCTCTTCCTCCTGACGACGTCGCTGAGAGAATAGTTGCGGTACTTCCGAATTTTGACCGCGCGCCCACGGGGATGGGAGATTTCGATTGTTACCAACGCGCTGCGTCACCTGAGCAAGGTTACGACGCACATCATCGATCGGGCCGCTGTAGCGCAAACCCAATTTTGCAGCTTGCACTCGATCCGCGTGCTCCAAACGACGAACAGACTCATGATTTTTCTGGGATAATTCGTCTAATCGTATTCGCTTAACGCTGCGTTTACCGCGTTGTCTGACGCGTTTGCCATTCGCATTTTTCGTGGCATTTGCATTAGTCGTTGAAGATGGTGCTTCCGAATTCTTGTTGGTCGTCGATGGATCGACTCCACCTTCCTTTTCCAGCTTTTCTAGCCTCTCTTGCTTCTCTTGTCTCATGACCAACCAAGTTTTGTATGCCTCGGAACAGCGTACGCACTCCTCCACCGAAACATTTCTACGACCACAGTTGTGGCAAAACTCTCGTTTTACCGGATCCGGACAATCGCGGTGATTGTGTTTACTCTCCCAGCAATTATAACACACGGCTTTAGGTGGATCGATATCTGGATTCGAAGGAACAGGCCTCAACTTACCAAACATCGATCCTTTCAATCTTGGCTTCTCTGATTGATCACTCGAATCCAAATCCACCGGGTAGGATGACTGCGTTTCTTCCGGTTTTTCATCAAAATTCGGAAGAGGATCCCTTTTCTTCAGAATAGACTTGAGAGGTCGTTCAACGACCGGTGGACGCATCGGTGGCTCCTCCTCATCCTCGATCGTCCCGTAATCATCGATTATCAAATCGAATGGACTCTCCTCTTGATTCTGGGATTGGGATTCATTGTCTGGCCCATTTTCGAATTCTTGTCGTTCTTCCTGCCGTTCTTCCTGTTGTTCATTGTCCTGGTACTCATTTTCGATGAACGGATCCTCGACCAACACTACGTCCTGCGCGTACGTGTCGGAGTCCATGTTTGCAAAATACTGTAAAACATAATTGTCAATTAATTACGTTGCATTTCATCTACTGTACATGGAAAATACACATACGCACATACGCACTACCGACATACACACTTCTTGTACATAATCGCGTTAAAGTACCTTTTTTCCTTTCATTTTCCAAAAAATGTATATTAGTATTTTTTATTTTGGCAATCGATTTAAATATTATATCTAAAATCATTTAAATTATGTGTCATGAATTTTCTTGCAATTTCGCGCAAATCGCAATATACTTTTAAACTATAGATATAATAAGAAAGACAAAATTATGCAAAAAAAAAGAATTGATACGAACAATTTTTTATATTTATGAATATTATTTATTTGTTAATATCTCCATTGATTTAAGAAAAGAAATAATAAACTGAAGAAAAAAATGAATAAGTTCAGTAAAATATTGTATATAATAGTTATAAAAGAATATTTATAAATATCGAATAAGTTTTAATTGATAGAAAGATATTTGAAACTACAAAATATTTATCAGTTTCCAACAAATATTTGTTTACAACTATTCTATAGAATATTTTATTGTATTGATAAAAGTATCATTGAAAGATCATACTTGTCGAAAATAAAAAAAAATATTTAAATAAAATAGTAAATAATTTTTTAAAATGTCTTTTAACAAAACTGTTGTAAGTAATCTTCTTTGCTCATGAGAACTGATAAGAGTGTATTTTCTAGAGTTGAAAACAAATAAAACATCGTTACATAATCACAATGAAAGAAGTTTAATCCGTGGAACTTAATCAAAATATTAATTATAACGTAAACATAACCTATCTGTTAACAGTAATTTTGCATTCTTATATAGGTATATAGTTGCTTTTTCAAAGCCAATTTAAAAAAGCACGAAGCTATATGATATAGAAGCAGACAAGCTCCACTCGAGTAATTTTTCCTCTCGGATATTTTCGGAGCAACTCGACGTTCATCGGCTCGCACAGTGTCTCTCTTTCACTCTCTCAGACGCTATCTCCGACATCGGAAGCATTCGGAGCAACTCGGTACTTTCCGGCTTCCACCCGACGCGAGCATTCCCTCTCTCCCTCTCTCTCTCTCTCTCTTACACACGTTCGTGTATACGCTATTGAAAACACGTTCGAAAGAATTCCGTACCTCTCGACCGGCATAATGACGACTCGAGAGAATACCGTATCCCAAAGGTTTTCACCGTGCGTAATAGCGTCTACCGCATACACACGTACACGCACACACATACAGGGAAGTATCACCCTCGCGATCGAATACGAAGGAAGCTGCCGAAAATGGCCGCTTTTTGCATGTATATAGGTATATCATTCACGTCGTAACGGTGGTATACATAAGTTAATATCACCATTTATGAACGATGATTCGAAATCTAAATGAACTCGCATCGTTAAACTACGCCCGTACCGCCATCGCGGTAAATCGCGATTACGGATAATTGTGTAATCTCCGCAATCGTCGTTTGATCGTTCTCGGTGATACTTGCACCAGGCACACGCGCACGCACACCCATACACAACGCGCGCGCACACACACACACACACACAGTGAATACGGTCTATAAAATCGATATAGTATTATTATAATGAGTACTATAAAATAAGACTTACAGGAGTTGATACTCAACTGCAATCGGGTCGAGATGGAGATATACCTCAAATTCTAAACCGAGTAGAAAGTTTTTGAGGTTAGTGTACACTCTCTCGCTCTCTCTCTTTCCCTACCGTGGCCCACACGGCCTTCGATAGCTACCCAGGGAGGTGTACCCTCAAACCCGGCAATTGCGTAAGATCCTCCTTTATCCGATAACCTGGAGAACTCGAGGCAAACCCAACGAATTCTTCTATATATTATACGTTTGCGTCTATCTATATTTTACTACTCAACGTTCGCCGCACGCGAACCCAATAGTGTTTACTGACGGGCTGATGGAGACGTACTGGTCAGCCCTCTAGCGTATGCGGTTGGATCTATACTCTCCCATCTATATCTATATATATATATGCTACCTAGTATATACCTATATACACACGACTCTCGAACGTGGCGGAACCTTCAAGTATATAACCTATGCGCACACGCGTTTAACATCGTGTAAGTACGCCGATGCATGGTTTTAATCGAACATTATGTAAAATTAAAATAGACGCTTCACTTTATTTTGCAAATTACTTTGCTTTGCTTTTCTATTATTATTTTTAGTGTCGAGTCTATATGTTTGTTAGACAACAATTTAAATTAAATTAAAACAAAATTTTGTTTATCTATACACTGTTTACTTGTTCGGGATATAAAAATACTTGATAGTTAGCAATAATTAATTTTAATAAATAATCATTATTTTAATAATTATTATGGGAATTGTAATTAAAAATAATCCTGATACACTTTACACGTATTATGCAACATCCACCGTTAATATAATATATAATATAATTAATAATATAAAGAAATAAAAGCTGAAGAATAAAAGTTGAAATTGTTAATATAATAATTCAGGAGATGTCAATCCAAATATTGCTAAGATCTTTTCGGTACGAAAATTATAATGTCCAAAATTATTAAATTATAAATCTAAAAAAAATCGAAAAAAAGTTTAAAATTTAATGGAAGAAGCTTACAGTGCTACATTTTAGGGAAAAATAATTATTTAAATTAAAAATAAATTAATAGTACACTTAATGGGTAATTTTACTCAAACATTATGTTACAGTTATATATATATTAAGTAAATTTGAGAAATCGTCAGGTGTATTATTTATAGCACGTAAAAACGTAAACCCTGACGTAAAATGTAAAGAATATTATCTTCTTTATAAAATAAAAGAACAAAGATAATAACAAATATCAATTTCGCACTTTTTCTTAATAACAAATAAACATTAATATATATTAGTATATAAATTTTGTACATAAATAAAGATTGGACGAAAATCGGATAATGACAGTTTAATCTTTCTAACGCTAAATGACAACGAAAGAAAAGTCGCCTAATTTAAAAAAAAAATCCCCTTTTTAAGAAACAAGATATGACGGAGGCAAAGTAACTATTACCATAAGTAGGACATCAAAATCAGAGTGGAGATTTTGCATGGTCATCGATCGAAAAGTAATTATGAAAGCTCGTTAGTACTTTCGGTATAAGCCACGGCTGTCACTTAGCGTGCGGCAACGACTGCGTAATGAGATTAAAATGCCAGGAAATCCTTCTGAGCCCGTACTTTTGGACGTGCTTGTGCGTTTATTATCACGAATTCGTGTCTGCGTTTGATAAATAAATGCAGATTAACTTCGCACCTTCGTAAATCGATTTTAATAAAACAAATTACGAACAAAGTTTTTGTATAGGTATTAACTTAATAATTATTATGAAATAAATGTAAATATAAATATTTTAAATTTTTACTCTAAATCGTCCGCGCATGTGTTTATTAGAATGTGTATATTAATCGGTATTTCCGAGCTAATTTGCGTTACTCAATATTTTTTCAAATATTGCACAAAACCCTCTTTTTAGCAACTGTCTTGCATATCGTGCGCAATATATGAAAAAATATTGAGTAACGCAAATCAGCTCGGAAATACCGATTAATATATACTTTATAGTAAATATAAATACTTTTAATGTGCCTTTACTAGTACAATTAAATAATAATACCTCGAATATTGACAGTAAATACTATACGAAGAAAATTTGCTATACGTATCAAATTTTCCAAAACTTATAATAAATTTTATTATATAATATATAATATTTTTACCATTTATCAAGGTTTTCCCTCGATTACTACAATCACATAGAATTTTCTAGTACAACATTTTTCTCTGCTTAACCCCTTAACTGGCAAAACTTCTCTGACTTTTCGCACTGAAATTGACAGCCGCAACTTATACTTCTAAATGTACGTGAATATTTTTTCTAGGTGTTTTCGGACCCGCTGAATTCATTCTCATAGTTATTTTTAACCAACAACCCACCCATAAAGTTCAAAACAGCTAGGGGTTCATTTTTATTATTTTTTTTTAATTTTAAGCTTTTTACAGCCACTTACTAGTTTTTTTTTTTCGTCATATCTACTTCCCTTCCGCTGATTTTGTCGTCAATTGTAATGATGGAAATAGGATCAACGCACTCAAAAACCCTTATAAACACTAGTTTCTTTAAACTATATGTATAATTATGTTTAATATCGGCGGATACCAGGTTTAATGAAAAATGTTGAGACATTTTCCCCTTTTAAGGGATTTAAAAATACCGTATTTAGAGCGCCATATTGAAATTACGCAATTCTAATGCCATATTTGGATTCAGCAACTTTAAAAATAATTGTATACCAAATTTGGTTCACATCCAATAAAAATTATGAAAGTTATTCAAATACGTACACACATCATCAATTGTCAATTAATGAGTTTATACCCTTAGAAATTTGACCACAAATGTAACGCTTCTTAAGCCAAAAAATTGCCAAGTGTCATAAAATACCGAAAAGATGCGTAATTAATGGCAAAACTATAAAGTTTTATTTAACCTTCAAATGTTAAATTTCTACTAGGGTAGTACTTAACTTGAAATAAAAATATATTATAAAAAAATAGTCAAGTTTTATATCTCAGCTCCTGTAGCAAAAATAAACGATTCATTGCCTATTTCTTCAAATATGGCATGTATATATAATTATATAACTACGTTAAAAAGTTCTTATCAAAAACCGAATTCCGTAATGAATATGCGGAGAGTTTTCCATGGTTATCCTACGTAATAATCACCGCAGGATAAACAAACCAGCCGCGATAAAATTACTCGCTATACCTGAGAAAATTTTCCGATAATATCTCCGATTTCAATTTGAATATACATTCCGGGCGAATAGAAAATAAACCCATTAGAACCTTTAAATTATGTCTAGATATGTATATATATATCGAAGAAATTTCTCGTGCGGACCACCGACGATACTCAGAAGCACGTCCACCTTACTTATTTATACGCGGCTTCCCAACCATCGAGGTTATTGTTCCTTCGTGAAAGTCAATCGATGTGCCGAGAAGTCGTGAATTATTTACCTCCGATAACAAAAGCCAATTCTATCTTCACACACACACACACACATCCTTTATTTAACTCGCCCTCGATATATACCTATGCGTAACGAACTAAGACGTGCTCCGATTCGTAATTGCCGCCATTATTTTTTAACCGAAATGTACATTTTTTGCGACTACCTATACGTACCTTTTTTTATACGCAAAATGACGTTGTTGACATTCGCAGTTTCATCGATTTTTCTAATGCAACCCACTGCTAGTTTATTGAACGTAACAAAATTATGTGTATGTATATCTGTACGTGTGTGTATTTGTAGGGAGATGTATGTACATATATCCTTTTCGTGTGTTTGTAAAAAAATGCGCGGCTGACTTTTATTGGATCTGTAAAATTGATCGAATTTCGTAAAGCAATCTCGTATATGTCTCGGGTTTCTGGTTTTATACGAGGTGGTTTATATTTTAACTCTTTTGTTTTTTGTCTATATATGTACATAAATAGGTTACTACTGTTACTTAGTTTTCGTAAAATTTTTTTTGTTACTGTTGACCTGGTTTTCTAACAAAAGACGTATTTATAAAAATGTTATTGATTATGCAGATTAACTTGATTTTGTATTCTTCATTGTAGTAACCGCTTTAATATAACGTGTATAGTAAATAATAAATTCGTTACACCAAGTAATTAAAATTATTTTCTGCACTTACCTTATAACGTACAACCGTGATTTATTATAAATATATAATATATATAAAACGAACTTAAATTATTTTATTTAAAACGACATTAATAAAATAACAAATTTCAGAAACAATTGAAAATGTATGTACTTAAATAAAAACATTTTACTTTTATTAATATATTATAATTCAATCGAACGATTATAATTTCGTAAAATATTAAACAGCATCAAATCGGTCGTTGTCAGCGCGTACGAAGATAAACGTAAATGAGAAAAACGGTAAATTTTTGGTGATTATCTGGAATGGATCGTGGAATTTTGATCAGAGGTATATAATATATGATAAACACAGAGACATGTATATATGTATAGCAGGCCCTAGAAATGCTCTAAATCTTTATTGCTTATTTTCTATAAAATATGATCTTTGATATGTGGACTCAATTTATAAAATAACTTACGTACAAATAGACTTACAATTATTTTGCCCGTTAGCACGGCCTGATTTAACATTTTCCTCTCGCATCAGATTTTTCGTCAAAAAACACACATGAAATTTAGTTTCCTTCTTTTTTTTTTTGTTTTCTTCAATTTACGTAGGAGTAATACACTTTAATAATTATTTATTCGACATCTCGGCTGGGCACCACTAATCGTCTTGAGAATTTTTAGTATTACCTCCCTTATTTCTTATTTTATATTTTTACAAACATTAATTATTATTATTATTAGCGAAAGATCGGATGCCAGCTTCCACAGTTGAATTCAATCGAGATTACCTCTTAATTATTTAATTGAAGCAATATGCTCTCATTGCAGTTGCGTATTATTTATCTTTACATTGTTTATAAAAATATAATATAAAAAATAAAATTATAAATGAAAATTTTTGTGTCAGCTCTCTCGATATCGTAATTCATTATTATCGTCGTCTATACCGATAGCCAATGGTCTGACACATCGTTATTATATTAATCATCATTTGGAGGAATTGACCATTCGCGTATATATTCACCTATTTTTATTAAAATTTCCTAATAGAAACGACGTATTTTAAGATAAGCATTTGATTATCGCAAATGCGTGTGACAACGACATCAGATTTGTTATCTCAGAGTTGAAAGGATCTATAAGATATTGAGGCGATAAAAAAAAAATAAAAATAAAGAGCGACGGATGCATACGACGTTTCTACAGGACATATTTGTTCCCCGTTAAAACAAATTGTTATATAGGTCCCTATATGTAGATTCTTATACAAGTTTCCATTCAGATTTTTATATTCCAATGCAGAGTCTTATATCGCTTACCGTATAACCACAAAGATAGATTCTCGTGCGATTTTCTTATATAATTCAGCATACTCCTTGGATTTCTTCACACTATGCGAATATTATATATATATATGTATATGTATATTTTATACAACCTATGGATAAGATGAATTTGCGTACAATTTAAGTGAGTATACCATATCCACATTTTTATTATAAAAATGATCTTTATTAAAAAAATTAAAGCTTTGTATAGTGATTGGGTATAGCCACCTCTTAAATCGTAGCAAAATCATCTCGATAAGTTCCGTGACAACTATATAAATGTGGTTTAATTTCATTTTTATACATCCCAAGATAATTGAAACAAAAATAAAATAATTTCTCGTAACAGTTTATTATTAAGCATAATTTGGTGACAAAATATATCAAACAATCAACGAGAATTTCGGATTAAATTGAATACAGTAGCCAAAGTAAGTTTAACGACCAATCGAATCCATAAATTTTGTCTCGAAAACCACGAGCAATCTCTGTTCGGAAAGTTAGGTTGTATGAACCTATTAACAGATCGGCTCGATACCTCAAACGAAAATGAAGTGCGGCCGGGGTTGGCAAAGCGAGGCGTCGCATTCCGGCCCAGTTTTCTTGGTACGCAGCCATTTGCCATGGCAGTGAGGCGAGCTCAGCATGCTCCACCTGGTAATCATGGCTTCGGTACCTCCGTCACCTTCGCATCGCCAATCCAACTGGCGTCTCAGTGCCTGAACTTGGCATCGTATGCATACGCGAGATCCTGAAACGTAACGTTTCTCAAACTTAATAATTTGCGGCTAGTATCGATGATATTATAATGCGATAAAAACATACACTGTGAACCTTAAATTATAAAAATTGGCGATAAAAAATGTGTAAGTCGAGAATTGTACTTTTCAAAAGTATAATCAATTTACCACATTCAAACGACAATTTTTACACTTTAGGGTTTGGAGTGTATTATACAAATAAAGTATCACAAAATTTCGATGTCAACTTTTGCTATTGATCAATTTTCATTGACTCGTTTTATCATATCAATTTTATAGTATTAGATTTGAATAAATAAAACATGAACGATACAATATAATTATTTGCGCAGGAATAAAAGTATAAAACTAGAAATCATTTGATTTCCAATAAAATTTTTTAAACCGTTATGCAGATGTTCAAATAAATGAGAATACATAAAATTGTTGTACAACAAAAAATAATTTCCGACTCATCGTAATAAATAAAATTTATACACGAACGATAATTAATAAATTTAAAAAAAAATAAGAGTAATCAAATGGATATACTTTAATGGCTCTTAAATTAAAATTATATGTTAAATCCGACATACGTGGATTTTATAATCCGGAGCATTTGTATAAAATGAAAAGAAAAATAAAAAAAAAAGCGAGAATTATTTTAAACGCGGAATACCTATATCTTTTCATTAATTATATTCGCGATGCAGTCGGTGTGAAATGGAACTACTAAAAAAGAGGAAAGGTAAAATTTAAATAAACAGAAAGGAATATAAAATTCATGATGCCACGTAGCAGTCGTTTGATCAAACCTACGGAATTCCCTAACACCGCGTCGAGATTCCAATTAAAATTTCTCGAAACGAACATGCAGATGCAATTTGCGCCATTCGTGTACATCGGTAAACGGACCGGGTGAGCTTCACTCGGTGTTCCTATGCCACGATGCGGACGTGTGTATATGTATATATATATATGTATATAAAGCTCATACGTACATTGAATTCGCGGCAATTTTCTACCAATTTCACTAGACAAAGCACCAGATGGAGGGGAAGTGTAATTTTGGCCGTGGATCTGCTTTGATTCCTTTTAACAACGCGGTCAGATTTTGTCATATATATACATATATATACATACACACCTACCATATATGTACGTATACTGTTTTCGAAGCTTCGGAATTGTGAGGTCACTAATTTATTCTGTATATGGAAAGTGTTACCAATTCATTTGACTTGTTTGCAAGTGATTTTAAAGTTTTTCCTCCGTACAGTTTCTATCAAATACATTGGATAACAAGAAACAGAATCGAGAACAGAATAGTCGTCAAATAATATTGAAAAATCAATGTACTTATGTTTTTTTAAGCCATTATAAAGAATAATAAAATGAATAAACAAAGTTGAACATCGTGGACGACTTTATTACTCTAATATCTGGCAAACAAGAAACCGGGAATCCCGAAGAAGAAAATTCACCGATTCCGAAGCGCATTATATAGTCTCGATCGTACATAGTTGGAAAATCGACGAGGCACGAATGAGAAATTTTCCATCCACTCGCGAGGTTATCGTAAGGATAATCGAGCGGAAGGAAAGCGCCGGGAAAATGAAAAGGAACGAAATCAGGAAGAAAAGTCGTTTTCCCGGCTGGTCGGTCGAGTTGCCGGATGCGTTCGGGTTGCCACTTGGATTCCTTTCCGTCCCTCGCGACAATGCGTTTACAGTCACCGGCGCGCCCATTTCTAACAAAAATATCGATCGACCTCCTTGGATTATACGGCGAAATGAGAAACTTACCCTCAGAAAGATCCGAGAGGCTCGGCTCCTTGTAACATGCCTTCGAGGCCTTTGTCACCGTAAACGTCACACAGTACCTGCAATCAAAAGGACAATGGAATTTTTAATTTTTAATTTCAACTTCAAGTGATTTTTTCTCTCCCTTACTTTTTCTCCCTAGCCCCTCCTCTCTTCCTTTTTTTCTTTATTACCCTTTTATGTTATGAGAATGTATACGAGATTACCATTATGCATGAGCTAAGTGTATTATATTTCACTTGATTCATTTACGTAATTTCACATAGTTTTTCCTCTAAATGAAAAACATATATATTTTTTTTGTTCAAAATCTAAGTAAAATGCGAAGGTTTTGTTTACGTAAACATAACAGTTTGGATTTACTTTTGTCAATTTGTATGAAGTTGTTTATTAATAATATTTTTTATGTACACATTACGTGCGTATCGTATATACGTTTATAACAGAATATTCATTCGCTTTTGTTTGTATTTGCGTAAGATTTAAAAACATAACACAAATGCTTATTTTTATGTTAAAATATTGATTTACATTTGTAATATGAGCATTCGACGCACCGTTTTGCCGACCTCATCATATAACGCAACATCCACAGAAAACATATAATTCGACGTTGGTTATAATGTAAAGTCAGTTATGAAATTAAAGTAAACATATATAGATTGCGTAAATGCGAAACGAAATATAAATTTCCCATCGTCGCATCCAGATACAATAATAATAAATTTAAATTTCTACCGATAATGGTGAAGAAACAAAATAAAATAATATCTTCATTTTCGATAATAGATAGGTATACAATAATTAAAGTCGATGTATGTATTCCAATTAACCCAAATTGTATGATTTCCGACTACAGAAACGTGATTGATAAGACAAATTAGTACACAGAAAAATAAAATATTTCTAAAAGGAGTGCTTAGCATCGCATCATCTATTTCTATATGCAATTCATTTATTGAAAACGACGAAAACGATAATTAATTACAACAAAGGCGTATTCTTATACCAAAAAGGAAAATTTTTGAGAACACATGAATTAATAATTAATGGCTTAGCTTTCATTGTATCCATAAATAAAAAATTTACTTGTAAAGTAAGTGTCAAATATAGGTTTACCTTAAAACGTATCGCTTCAAACAAAAAATAAACTTGCAGTATTCTAAATGTAAAATTGATTTTATTCGACAGAGAGTTTTCTTTTATATTAATACAATTAAACCTCTTACATAAAGTTATTTGATTAACAGAAAAATAATGCGTATATTAATTTCAAATAGTTTATGTATAGAAGATTATTTTTTTTAAAAGAACGTCGAGGCTACCGATTTTATAGTCATCTAGGAGTGACCGTTTTTAATTTTTATTTTTAACTAAAAATGTTTAACTATAAAAGTTTATGAGGAATTTTGACACCAGAGCGCCATTCTATACAGTAATATATAAAATAAAAAAAATATAAAATCTTCAAATTTTGATGTAAAATTATTGAGCATTTACAAAGAACAGTGCAAACTACTCTTGTTCTCTTGTCCCGTTGAGATATGAACATCAGACTTGAAAATTGAAAGTGTGAAAACAACAGGCAAACAATGGATGTGAATAATGTAATAATTCGACAATACTGTACGGCCTGAAGAGGATGACGAACTGTCATTGAAACGTCGCCAAGTGAGAATTTGGTTGTTTTTTGCTCAACAAGATCAATTTCCATATAATTATATAAATTATTCAAGTTAGGTTGCGTTAGAATTACAGTTTCACACTATTCTTCGTAAATAGTCAATGAATTTCAACCAAAATTTGACAGATTACGTATATTACTTTATAGAATGGCGCTCTGGTGCCAAAATTTTTGTTAAAAAATAAGAACTGTTTTTTCCAGTGTATCATTTAAACTGGTACTTATTTAATTATATACCTATGTATATAAATGATTCATTTATGTAATGAATATTTGAGTAACATCATGACACCCACAAATCTTTATATTTCGTTAAAACAGCTGTATTACAACAAATGTACCAAGTACTACCAACAATTTAATCATCAACCCTTTATTTCTTTCTTTCAAGACATTAATTAGCACCTACAGAATTTTACTACCTTGAAAGCGTTGTAAAAACATTAACACTTTCCGTTAATTACTAGTCAGATAATCGTAAAACTATTCTTTCACTCTTAAACTGTTTGTAATTTCATTCTAGCAGCCAGTAAATCTTATATAAACAAACCAACATCTCCAAGTAATCTATAATAACAATATCAATAATGATAATAATAATAATATATAAAATGTTCTTTTGCGATAAAATGTAAAGAAAGAATATTATGAAGTTGCGGTATAAATCTTTATATATATACAAATAATGTTAAACTAAATTTCTAAACGTAACCGCAGGAACATCGTAGTAAGTTGCATTAACTAGACCCTCTTGCAAGTGTCAGCTCTGAAACGACACTTTCACAGTACCGGCAAAACTTTCAGTATGATACTATTATGTCGAACACTGGCCGTTTGAATAATTTATCAGCGCTTTCGCTACTTATGTCACTGATACGCAAGTAAAGTTCTGCCACTACTCCGACACCATTGAAAATTCATCAGCGTCAAATGAACATTATGGTTTTTTTGTGTATAGAATTTTATTTATTTTATATACCGTTATTTTTAAACGATGTTGGGTAATGTTTTTTAAAAATTAAAACAAGAAGTTGCTTAATATCGATCTCTGTAATTTGGAAGGTTGTTCAGGTATGGTGTTAAGTATTTATGTCGAATTTCGGTACTACAATAGCTTACTATATATTCGAATAAACACTTGTACACCGATTGTACAACAGTTTATTGCAAAGTTTAATCGTCAATCAATGTGATAATACAGATATTCTATGTACGTGCACAACTATTCATTTCAGTATATGTATACGCAAAACCAATCTTCTTCAATTTTACAATAAGCGCATCAATCGATCAAAATGAATAAAAAAATGTGAAATACAATAATTCACTATATTTAAAAACTATAAAATTTAAGATTTTGTGTAGTGAAAGGAAAGATCAATACGAATTTGTAAAATATACGTTTAAGCGATCGTAACAATACTAAAAATAAGTCAATATTAAAAAAAAAATACTAAAAATAAGTGTTTGATCAACTTTAAAGATACTTCAATATAATAATTGTTAATACTAGTAATGTAATTTCAACGTACACACGAGATATCGCAGTCCATCAATACAATACCCATCTATTTTAGCGAACGAGAATACGTTCGAGTGTACGTTCTCGAACCAACAGCATCTCTAATCGACAAAGTGGATTGCGGGATTTTTGTATCGACAGGAAAAAAAAAGAAGAGTTCAATTTCAAAGTATAAGAAGAGAGTATACTTAACATTCGAAAACTTTATCCAACATCGACAATTTCAATTGTACGTTATTTATTTGTTGTACTTTTAACCAACGGATATAGAAGCCGGTGATATCGAGTTGGCCTCCTCGCGCGGATTCAATATCGACGTATCATTTTCTCTATACGATTTTCAATACGTTGCTTTATTATACGAATCATCAAAAGTGCTACCGAGATTCTTTTGAATTGACGATATTACCTCGATCGTCGTATACGACACTTGGTTTAGTTGAATCGAGTATCTTACCCCTTTTTCCCATTTTTCAAGCGATTTGTCATTATTTACTATAGAGTTTTCGAATTATTATCGTATACCCTGTACACCAACTTCACTGGGGGGGGGGGGGGGGTAACATTCTTTCATTCGTGAAATTGAGTTTCGAAGTGATATTTATTCTGGACGCAGAAACGACAAAAGAATAACTCAATTACTTTATCGAAATTTCAAATCTGCGAAATTAAAGTTTACAAAAGATTATCGTAATCGTAAAATATTATTAAGATTATATTACACCACATTTTCAAGGGCTATGTATATTTTATATACACGATGTTGAAAGTTGTTAACTAACTTGAGGAAGAAAATTAAATCGGTTCGTTTACGCAAAACAAAGTAAGGAACTAAACAGGTACTCGCGAATTTCTCGAATTTTGAGCTAGATTTAATAGAATTTTGAATCTTTTTATCTTCTTAATATTCAAATCTCTCTTGTTCGAAACGAAAAGACCGTCTAAAATAACACAGTTTACGTGTACACACACAGACACACACAAATCACGTAGAACAACAAAATTTTGGCAAGTAAAACCAACAAATCTCGTAAATTCAAATATTTGTAGAAACGCATCATTTGGATATATCTTCTCAACCAAGAAATGCCAATAGAAAACAAATTGAAATTCAACAAAGCAAATAATCCAAGGTATACACATTGTAACATCTTGCTTGCAATAGGGCCGTAGAATCAACAAGTAAAATTTGGAAGATCTGACAAATACAACAAACGCGTGAAGAAGGGATGTAGACGTGTATGTATGTATATCTGTACATATATGTATGTACGCGGGTGTATCCATCCAACAGTCCTTACGGATGTCCGCGCCCCTGCGTTCGAGGCGTAAAACACGAGGAAGACGTACATGTGCCGCCGAGGGTACGGAGAGATCGAGCACCGTATAATCCGAGGAGCGGAATATGCTACCCAGGGATTTACGCGGCAGCCGCGCTATAACGGGATACGAGCTTGCGAATTCTCCCCTTGACTCTGCGTACTTGTGCATATAAATGCGATAACCAATATCCTATAAACTACATAGTCGTGTTACCTAGATCTCCTGGACACCTGAGATGTTACAATGCTTCACTCCCTCTCTACTATATATGCTTTATTTATTTCTTTTCTCTTAGTTTTTACATTCTCGGTTGATTATCTTCGCGAGTTTGCGTTCCAAGTATCTGGAGAGCAACGATTCAGAAAATTTTGCAAAAATTTCTGTAAATTTTACTAAACTTTCAATAACGCGGTACAAACTGCTAAAATCTAAAAAATTACTGAACTGTTTAAGATAAAAAGTACCAGTGCCGGAACGGCTTTTTACTAGGTATATGAATTTTAATTATTTTTAAGCAAAATAAAGAGCCATTACCATTTTTTTTTGTTCGCTTATGATAAATTAATATTTTTTCTTATTAATTTTATTTTTTTATGCTTACGTTGACTCTAATTATTAAATATGAGATAAAAAACTGTTAATATGAATTTGTACGCAAGTTGGAACATTCAAAATAATTTTGTTGGTTAAAATCTTGTTTTTTAAATTATTTATTTACTACACATAGTTGACTTAGCGAAGATGATGTAAAATATTAAAATAGTTATTAGTTAATGAAAACGGACAAAATATAGAATTATGTACCAATTATGAAACATTTTTTCTTGCTGTTATGGAGTCAATAGTTATGAACATGAGAAAATGGTATTTTGGAACAGTATAATTTATGAAGTAATTAGATAGAATAATTAGATAGATTTGAATTTTAGTGTATATCATATGAAAGTATAGCTTCTATACGTAATATTATGTTTGTAAAGCATAATGAATTATGTTTAAATAGCTTAAAACAAGGCATCGGAAATCAGCACTACTTATTACCATAACCTTCAACCAAATTAGTTGACTTTTGAACCTTTTATATTTTTTTTCTTGATTAAATATATGTTACATTCTTATATTTATAAAACCACATTTCTTAACTTATTTGAAATATAATTTATGTTTTTCATTTATAAAAGACTTAAAGTTTTGTTAAAATATAATAATTTAATACTATGTTCCACAATACAGCACTGTTCCGCAATTGGTGCTTTTACCTTATTAAATTTTTCTGAACTTTCTATCAATTTTTAATGAAAGTCTACTTATTTTATATGTAAGATTACTAACTTTTAATGAAAGTTCAGTCATTTTTTACATTTTGACATTCTGTTACCGTGTTAATCAAAGTTTAGTAAAATTTACGAAAATTTTTCTCTCCACGTACACACACATTGGTTCTTTCATCGGTCGAGCTCATGTGTTTTAAATATTTTTATTAGTTGCGATCAAATCGTTGAATTAAATTATGTACGTTACATAGCATTTGCTTGGTCATCGTTACGTGTTGCGTTACTCGAAATGACTACATGTTAGTATTATACCTTATTTTTATGTATCGTGGCTGCACGTAGAAATAATGTTGAATCATAGATAATCGATATGGTGATAATTTAATGCAGAATTGAAAACGAAGTGACTTTTCATTTTTAGGGAGTACTTGTCGGTCCCTGAGAATTAGAAAGTAAAGATTTTTAACACAATCGTTTAACAGTATATTAGAATTTATTTTCCTGTATTTTATTCGGATACGAAGATAATTTTCTGATAAAAAAACTTTTCACGAGTCTTGGTTTACCGCCTGCTAATTGCTCTCATGCTAATTTTTATTAGAAAGTTCTGTTCCGCGTACGCGCGTATAATAAAAACTGTATTAATCAGTGAAAAAACTATTTTCTCATAAGTTTCAAACGAATTTTAAAGGTAAAAGAGAAATTAATATGATTCTTGTATTTAACAATGCAACAAAACAAATAGCACAGTCTTGGCAAGTATAAAGTAAGTTATTTATTTCATTAATTAATGACTCGATGAAACAGAGAAACTCGTATGTGTAATCTCCAGCCAGACACAACTTTGACTACTCCGCGGAACACCTCGTGAAGAACCCCCTTCCTTTGTAAACTTTATATCCGTAGGGATGCGAAAGCTGTGTTCTATTACGAACTTTCGGAATCGGATTAGTCAGTTAATATAAAAAGATTCAATCGAGTATTAAACAAATGAAATAGAGAAACTAACTATTTTTAACAATATACCATACATTTCTATGCGCTGAAAATTTTATTTTTTTAATTTTAAAACCAAATGGAATCTATATTTTGAATATTATTCGAATGATTTTTTTAAATTTACCGATATATGTATGTGCATGTACGTAGAAAAGGTTAAAAAAGTTTATCCTATTCACATTGATTGAAATTTCAATTTGGAGAATTTGAAATGCAAGAATGAATAGTGGATATATACAATAAATTATTTGACCATTCGATGTTGAAAAAAAAATTGTATTCGAGTTAGGCTAAAATGTATTCAAATTTGACGACTTTGACGCTTATCGATAACCGTATATTCCAATCGAGAAAACAGACTAGATCGAATAGCCACTTTGAAATATTAGATGAAATGGTCGTAATTCGTTAAAGACTTCATCATTTTAAAAGCATCGATTCTGGCGCGCTAGATAGGTGGATTTAAGCACGAACCAAGAACGATCTACTTTTTCAAAAATAG
This sequence comes from Theocolax elegans, assembly GCA_026168455.1. Classification (NCBI taxonomy): domain Eukaryota; kingdom Metazoa; phylum Arthropoda; class Insecta; order Hymenoptera; family Cerocephalidae; genus Theocolax; species Theocolax elegans. Next base: position 91,016,686 of record CM047426.1, on the reverse strand, counting down.
ATCAGCTTTTAACCATAAAATTTAATAAATGATATTTAGATTTGCAATTTATAATGATTATGTTTCAGAATAGTTATCGTGATATTATATTTACAATTTTATAACAAAATTCATTATTTTTTTCGAACACTAAAATGTAAATATGAAATAATATAAAAAATATGCAGGTAACGTGTTAATAATAAACAAAATATCTAATACAAAGCTCTCGCTTCATTGATCTTATAAAAATGCAAACGCATTCGGCATTCAAAAACTGCATGCATTCTGTCCCCTGGAATAGCAGATAAAATCCGAGGAATAGACTGAACCATGCGGTGCATCCATTCCCGTGGAAATTATTATTCCTCCTCTTTGGAATAAAAAAAAACAAACCGCATACTCACAAGTTTATCCCGAAACCGGGAAATTCTTTCCTCCCGCAGTTGCATTTTATTTATCCGAAACCTAGGGATATATATCACTGCGATTCGGCGTTAGCATTTCAGGAACCTCCAAACAACGTTTTATATACATCCAACGGAAATTTTTCGAAGAGAGATAAAGAAAATGGTTAAAGCAATTTCTTAGCGCACTCAATTTATAAGTGTAAAGTGGGTAACATTCTCACGGTATAAGGTGTATTACATAAAATAGAAGTGAAGTGCAAGAGAGTAAGAGAGAATGAGAAAGCCGTCATCATCGATTCTCGATAGTCCGTTTCACATAAGGTGGCCTATTGTTTCGAACGTTTGGCGCCTACATCACTGGCTCGTATGTATGTGTGTAACCATGCTCACTGAGAATCGACAACGAGCATGGCCAAACGTGCGTACACGACCGTCAAATCGGGTGTATGCCAAGAGAAACCGAGATAGAGAGAGGGACAGAGGGTGATGGTTAAGGGAATGGTGTGTTTCGAGGAAACGGATTTCGCTTGGTTGATTCTGAGGATTCTGCATTTGGTCATTTAATATTGATCATTTAATTTATGGTATAAGATTGGCTGTTCAACTGTAATTGCATCAATATTACCCTAGGATAACCTTGTTCAAAAGGATGCTAGCAATTAATTGCTATTTTTCATATTAGAATACGAGTACTCTGATTCCTACGTGTATTAATTGGTCGTATCACTCAAAATATTTAGATCAAAATGACTGCTTACCTTACAAAATTATGAAATTTGTAAAATTACCAGCCTTTCTTTTTAAAAAAATTATCAAACTCGTGTCTAATCGCGAATTAAAATATATAATATTGGTCAGATAAACTCAAAGGAGATCCTCCGAGTGTGCGTAATTAAACGAACTTAACGAGATTTGATATATATATACACCTTTAAATAAACGAAGAGAAGCTCTACCTTTGAAAAAGCACTTGTGCAAGCTCGCAAAGGAAAACCGTAAACGTTGTGAAATAAAAAGTAAAAGCCAAACCAACGAAATATTCCAGATAAGTCAACTCAAGGTAGAATTCGGTCCGCGTATACATATATATATATATATATATATACACTAAACGGGCAAGGTGCGCATGCAAACATAATACCACCACCCTTCTCCAGTGCTTGCATAGTATTACAGAGGAGAACGTCGCGAACCGCGACACCCGTGCGACCCGCAATACCCCAACCGTGAATTCGTAACGCACCACGTTCGGCATACACACGCGCCTATCCTTTGAATTTATGTATATATACATACACCTATCTGTATAAAGTTACAACTCGATAAATTACCTTTTTTCTCAAAAAAATTAGATTTCTCAATTCCGAAGTATTTTTAAGTATTTAGGTGTTTTGATAGATCGAATCCATAATGGGGATATTGAACCGTAATGTTATTTATCAAACTTACGACATCGTTGGATGTTTTATCTTCTCATTTTAGGAATTTGCATTTAAATTAATCAGTTTAGCGGTTAACTGTTTGAATCCTTTGATCTATAATGCCGAGTATGCGGTGCGTTTCTTTACCAAAGGATTTTAATTATTTAAGAGGATGTTGCCAGTCGTTTTAACTCTATACGCCAAGAAGCTACTTTAACGTAGAAAAAATTTTGTCTACATAAAAATAATGTAATAATACTATTTAACTTAGGTATTAAATTGTGTACCATAAGGTTTTTTAAAAAATATTAACTATATATATTTTTTGCGAATCCTATGTATATATATTTAATATATACGCGTGTATCGTCGTTGCAATTAAAATAAATTGCACGCACATTGTAGACGACTCATTGACTGAAAAGGAATTGTACGATGTAACCCGAGGAGAAAAAGAATAATGTTCCAGTAATGAAAATGTAATCCGAGTGACAGCGAATGTAAGTATATAGACAAGAGAATGTAGCAGTTATCAAGTTCTACGTCAGCCGCACGAGTTATAACTTGAATGACGATAGTACATTTGGCCATACCGCAGGTATACATAGACCGAGCACATACCGTCGAAAAATAAATTCCTCCCACGCGTCAAGCCATATCTCACGGAAACTAATCTCCCCCGAAACGCGTATTCAAGCGATTTCCCTATATATATGCGTGTAACCCCTTCGTCGTATATGTGTGTATATATATATATATACCCCTCGTCGATCATCCAGTATATATATTTGTACGAGAAAAAGAAATGGGCGGTAGTAGTGGTGAAACTCTTAGGTAGAATGGGAAGAATTTCGAGGTTTCATTTGCGACGTCCTCAATGGAGATCGTCGATGTTTGGATAACGGATGCTCTTGCCGAGGTTTGCAGAATCCACGAAAAATCTATTCGGAACCAACCCCCTCTCGAACTCGATGAATGCGCGAGTGGCTTTTTATCGCGATGCTCGACCGGTACGTTCGTTGATACCCGGAGGGCTAGACGCAAGATTTACTGCACCCTCGTTTCTCTTACCTTCCTCTCTCTCTCTCTCTCTCTTCTACTCTTGCTATGTATATATATAGGTACCTACGTACCTACGGAATTGGCATATTTTAACTGTTTGGGTGGGTTTTCCACTCTTTTTATAGTCCTCGTTTTCAGTTTCACGTAGGGAAGCTGATTTTTCTCTCCAATTTTTACGTTAGTGAGTTTGTGCCCTTGGTAACTTGACTAAATGATTAGCTGGATATTTTAGAAATTTGATTGAAATCGTCAAGAAAATAAAAGCAACGTGACTATTTTTTTTCTCTATCGTCGTGAAGAAAAAAATTTTAGTGTTATCTTTTCTTTAATGTATATATACCAAATGTTACTGTAGAAAATTTTGTAGAGAATGCTCAATAAAACAAATGTAAATTTTGTGATTTAAAATCTCGATTAAAGTAAATTTGCATACAAAGACATAGTAACCCTTTTTTTCCTCTACGTTATTATTAAAATATGCATTTCGGTTAATGAGATTTCAAAGTTCTTCGTAAATTCGCAAAATAGTACAAAGTAACGTAAATGAAGAATTAACCGTCGTTATTTACAACTACGAAAAATCTTTGTACAACAATCGTCCTTTCCATGAATAAATTAGAGCAATAATGAAATATTAAAAGATTCATTGATGCTGATAATGAAATTATCGAATGCGCATAATATTATATAAAATTATTACGTAATAATTTTGTAATTCCATTTCTACACTAAAATACGCAACTCGTTAAAATTTTATAACAAATTGCCAACACTAGAACTTTTGGTATAATGCACGTAAATTATTTAGAATATTATGAATTATAAACTTTTTACTTTTCAACTAAAAAAAATGTATACGCAGGTAGCGATCTATTTTCTCTGGCGTTTTAAAAATAGCGTCAGGCTCACGCAATCCAAGGCGTCAGAGCGAGTAAGAACCTCGCCACGCCGCCGGAATCGCACCTCTCAGACGAAGGAACGTTTGCCTTTGCACGTGATTTCTAGCAAGAGCAAAAGTGGAATTCTCGTACAAAGGCTGAAAAAGGGAAATCGCTCTTGAGTGCCGCGGCAGTCTTTCTTCGGTACGCCGGAGACGTTCCGCGATTCACCGGAAAAGTAATCGCAAGCGCGTGGATGGGAACGAGAAGGAACCACTCGACGTTACCGCAGAGTCGTTCCAACCTCTGCCAGACACGTTCATTTCTTTGATGCTTTTGTGATTGGGCTTTATGGCAGTATTATATATGGATTAAGATGTATGCATACATTATCTTTATCACCTGATGAGATATAGCTTCGATTTAATAAATAGAATATTTTCTCAAAGTAATCATGGTTGACACTGGCATTTCTAATGTTGTGTAATTAACGGGATGTCGGACCCAAGTTACAGGGATCTACACCTTTCAACATAAGAATTATCTTGAAAATAATGATTTAAAAATCTAAAAAAATTCATATCGGTAGTTTAAAACAAAAGCGAGGACATGACGTTTTTATTTTAAAAAAAAATCATTTTTTAAATAATAATTGAATAAACAATTTTCGGTCGGTAATTATTGTTCTAGAAAGGCATGTATTTTTAACACAAAAATTAGGATTAAATTACAAATTTAAAAATAACTACAAGAAAAGAATTGCTAATAATTAACAATTGTTAATTAAAAAAATATATACATAAATAACTAAATGAAATTATATGTACTTATCAGTACAATGAAATCTGTATTTCAAAGTATTGCATATTTAGTACAGGTCTTCAATATTGTTCAACGGCAATTAATTCATACCAATAATTATTCAATATTGTATAATATAAAAGATAAACTGGAAATTGTACCTTATGTATAAGTATTGAATTTCTTTTTAAACAATATATAATAAAAGTACAACTGCTCTCGTGTTGTTATTTTTACAAGACACGATTGAAAATATATTTATTTGAATTCATCCACATAGTATTCAATTTTTCACTATTGATTTGTATATCTATATGATTTTAAATATTGTTAATTATTTTTATTTTTGCATACATAACTCAACTTTTGTATATCATTTTTTGTACATGTTTTTTTTCTTTAACATCACTTTTTTATGCTCCCAATTTGGTGCTAATCAGTGTATATATAGTATACATAATACATAAAGCTGTAGAACATTTTTATTTTTTCTGATTTAATAATTATAATGAATGATTTATATAAATAAAAATTGTACTAATTTTGTTTTCAGCAATAATATAATTTTCAAAATATATATTTGAAAATTATATTATATAATACTAAAGTAATGATAAAGAAGAATAAAAAAATCCCGTGTTAATTAAAAGTTGATTTTATGAAGTTATAAGAAACTTAAATAGCATATCAAATTTTCATAAGTAGAAGTACTCCGCGATTAGTCAGACGTGTCGTCTTCAGCTGGTAATACAGTAATACCGCCTAACGCAAAGTTCGTAACTTTGACAGATGGTTTCTTTACTTTTCATTTCGCAAGATCGAAGTTTTTTTTCCGTTTAATACAAAAAATTTTATTCCCTTGTGCGGTTTAAAATTTCAATTTTTCGAGTAAAAATTTTCATATTCTTCGGTAAAGATTACCTTTCTCTTCAAAGTAAACGAGAAAATTTGAAAAAAAGACTTTCTACGTTATGCTTTATGATAAATTAAGAAAAAGATATTATGTAACTCGCAAGATACATTTTTATGCTAATATTCAATTTAAAATTTTATACTTGAAATAACTATACGATATGTATAAAGCACGATAATAGCTTGTAAAAAGGAATTTTTATTCGCATGCCTTTGATCGATAAGAATGTGGAAAAAAACAATATAAATATTTTAAAATTAAACAACAAAAACATTTTTTTATACAAATTGTGTACGTATCATCGACAGTTATAAAATGTAATATTTAATTAACAGGGATAAACGTAATGGATACGATGCATTATCTTCGTGTACAATTGTTTTCCGTATTAATTAAAAATCTTGTGTTTCAGCTCTATTTGAGTAAAGTAGTACGTATCGTATGATCATAACCTGTATTATTTGTTACGACGTTACAGGTGAGCGGAAATTTTTATACGCGAATCTTGCGAGCGTGCACGAAATTGAATGAAAAGGTAGCACGGAAGGGTTGTTGGTGTAGGCGCGTATATGTATATATATATAGATATATCGATTGTTTCTTGCGCCTGGAGTTACGAGTCACGTGCACGTATCTCGTAGTGAATTTCACAAAACTTTTTACCTTAAGGAACAACACTCTACTTGAGTGTTTGAAATTACACTCGGTAGTTATACCTTTTTTGTTCGAGTAAATGAGAAAATGTATATAACGTTAAATCTCTTAATTTTAAAATTGAATTTATTTCAACCGAAACTCATTAAATAATTGTTGTTGAAGATGTGTATAATAATAATAATTTAACGATTAACGTGCAACAAGCTGTAGGTGCACATAATATGCGATATATTCTAATTTTGATAGTTAGGAAAGGAGTTGGCAAAGCAAACAAGAGATTAATTGTATCATAACGTCTGGCGCTATTTACAATGTAAACCGAATTATACGGAGGTATATAGGGAAAACGTGGTCTGTTACGCGCCGAAAGTTTAATCTAATCAATAAAACTATTCACGAAATTCCCAACTTTCCTGTTTACGCACTTGATAATTTTCAATTATACAATGTGCCCCCTTCTTCCTTCGCACAAATCTACACGGAATTCGGACGGATCGGACGTTAGGATTAGAGAATCGGTGTATATACATATACTGCGTGGTACACGGAAGTTTGAAGCTGCAAGAGTTTCGAGTGGAGAACTTAAGTCGACGCGGTCACGATGAGAGAGAGAGAGAGAGAGAGAGAGAGAGGGATTAACGCGACGTGGATACGCTACTTGAGATTAATTAATAGACGCTTCATTTGTTGACGGAAAACTTCCTAAACTGATCATTCTCTCGTTATTATCCACTTCTTTTTTAAAGTTACTACGTATCCTACGTATATGTATATATACGCTATATAATTCATATAATCGTGTAGAATTGTACCTATATAGATTAATAGAATGAGCACACCAGCTGCACCTAAAATTATACCTAAAAGTTATTGTTCGTTACACGATACGTATAAAATCAAAATTACCACATTCCCAGCATGTACGTTGTTTTATTTTGATAATTCTACGCGACCATCAAACCGAAATATCGTGTAGCAATCTTACAAAATGTATCCAACAGCTCTCAAAATTTTAAGGTGAAAAATAAAAAAATTGAAATAAACGTTTAAATTTGGAAAAGCTATACCGCGTGTGTGTGTGTGTATAGAGGTAAACCACTAAAACACAGAGAGGACACCATAGGAAACCATATAACTCGAAAACGCATAGGGATGTGTATATACATATATAAGTCGTTAAAATTAGACCTCACGCGATTACACACCTGGGGAGCCCGATTTTACGGCACTCGGCGTCAAGCCCTTATACCGCTTAACAGTCAAAATCCGTCGGATGAAACAGCGTCGAGAGAGGTGTGGAAAATGTTCGAGATATACATATACATCTAAAAAGAGAGGGAGAGATAGAGATAGAATTCTAACCCTTGCCATATGGCAAATTTCACGAGTTCTCGGTCCTGTCTTGCAGAAATTAATTATTCAGCTATAATATCAAGAGGACCTCGCGCAAGTGTAAATCCTGCAGTAGGGAGGAGGTGGCATTCTCGCTCATTAACGCGCCACGAAATTGCGGCGAAACTAAACGCGAAGAAGAGAGAGAGAGAGAGAGAGAGAGGGAGCACAAGTACATCTCGACTATAATCCGACACGCCGCATTAATTTGTCACTGATCGTCATTCCCGGACTATTGATAAATTATTGTTAATACACATTTATATGACGGATCGTTTATTAATCTCAATTATTACAAAAGACGATCGTTTTTATAATATCAAGGAGTTAATTAATAATTTTGATATGTTGAAGTACCATGTAAAGAAGGATGGAGAAAAGGAATATTATGTTGAGTTTGGATGCAAATAATAGGTATATGTTCTTACGTCGTCGATCTGATGGAATTACCGAGTTGAAACTGACTTTTGAGTTCGAGTGGGCTATGCTGAACTAATTAGGAGTTCTTTAATAAAGATAAAGTTAGATCTATCTATTTGAGTGTATCAATACGTGAGAGATCGTGCAACCGCTCAAATTAAAAGGATGAGTTGCATACGTGTCGTTACACTTACATTAATCTTCCTTTTACATTTTTATACTGGTATTTCCGAATGTAACCAATTTCAAAAATTCTACATATTTAGTTTATGAAATATGAAAGACTACATTTTTAACAACAATATCATTAATTATAATTATAATAGTTTATTCATTTCTTGTAAAATTATCTACATATATATTTGAACTCGGAAATCCTGGTTGATTAATTAACAACTGCCAAAACACAAGCGAGTTGTATCAATGAGTTATATAATGATACATAAAAATCGAGCCAAAATTTAATTAACGAACATAACATTTCATTATTCGAATGCACTATAAATTCCAGTATCAATAATGCAATAAATATAAATATAACTGTCGAACGAAATTCGAGTATTCCAACAATCATCGTTATGCAATGATTAAAAAGGGTTGGTATATTGTTATATGTATCTCATTTTTTTTTTCATTCTCGTATTGAAAATCCCAAATGATCGATGCTCTCCAACTTGCTTTTTCGACAATTACATTTTCTTGTTTATCATTCGGTATACCCCCGAACTTTAGGAAATTAAATGAAAAAGTTCCTTCGTATGCGGCTGCGCATATATCCCAAAAGTTTTGGTCGCTTCGGGCAATAATAATACCGTATTCGATAGGCCAGCGAAAGATGGAAGAAAGTATATGGAGGGAGGATCAAAGAAAATCAAATGTGAGTGGTTAGATTAAAAGGGATCGAGAGAAAAGGTGTGTGTACGTTGGATGACTGCCAAATTCAAAGATCGCATGTGTATATATATATATATATGAATGTGAGTTTTGTGCGCGGTAAAGTTCATTACACGTTACGTAGTTGATTAATAAAATTAATTCATGAATCTTAATCCTCTTTTTCTACGTACTTTGAATATTCAGTTTATTAAGTAAAAAAAAAGAATTTAGTTTAATCGAAAAATTTTTCAATATTATATCAGTGCGATGTATATATACATGCATTTGAACACGAATTCATATTTCGTATTTGGAAGCGGAGCAAATAAAATGTGTGTGCGCTAATTGATTTGCGATGTTAAGTTGTTTTACATCTTTTTTTTTGTTTGTTAACCAAAAATACGCGATGAAATTCTGTGTCGCAGTTCACGACCTATATTATACATCTTGTTTACTCAATAATTTATAGCCGAGTTAAGAATATATTGTTGAAAGCATTTACTGAAATTACAACATCTTTTATCCCGCTTATATACCGACCGTACGGTGTAATTGTAATTAATTTTTCTAACGATACATCACTCTGTAATCGAATTCTCTTGTAATTAATCTTTCACTCATTGAGTCTTAAATGAATCGTTATGTCGTGTATTATATATATCTTGTAATCAATATATCGAAATCACATGCACGATTCTTGTAATTCCAATAATGGAGAGAAAAATACAGTATATATATAATACAAGAATTGTCACGCGCAAATCGACCGTTATTTCTTTGTTGTCAGAAATAAAAAGGCAAGTTGTATATTATCAAAATGTTACTCTACGTAAAAATATAAATTTGAGGCAGTTATAAAAATGTTGGGGGATAAAAATTTGAAGAAAGAAAAAAAGGGGTGTATAAAGTAAGTTCTTTAGCAAAATAGTAACATAACCATAGAGAAGAAGTAGATTGTGTTGGCATATGCGCCTGTAACTCAGTAGATCTGTAAACGTCTAAAACGTAACCGCAAGCTCGTAAATCGCACGCGAGGACTACAATTTCCCTTAAATTCGGTAGCTCGACGTTGTGTCACTCGCAGGTTTATATAAAAGTAGAACGCGTTGTATTGTCAAACGCTCAGATTTGTATTACGTACATACACACACACACATATCGAGACACGTGTGCCTGAAAATGTATACACCTATATAGATATACTTACTCCTTAGTAGTATCGTGCTCCGGATCCTCTTCATATTGAAGGCGCAAGTTCCACCGGATATCATAAGTGTCGTTCATCTGTCGGACGTCGCTCAACTCGGCAGGCAATAACAGAGCGACTTCTACAAATAAATCGTTATATGTATTCACTGAGAATTCACTGAATTGTCAATGATCAGTGGTATAAGTATTGCAATTTGATGTTTACACTTTGTCGCGAATACACCTGTACCGCGCGCTTGACAATTTATATAAAATTTCAGAGAAAACGTTTTGAATTGTACTCCTATTCGACCGAGTGATCGTCCTTCGTATTACTTTTAAAAAAGATCATTCAATTGCGTCAATTTTTACAATATAAAAGTATAATTTGATGATCCGTTTCTTTTAATATATATGTAAGTACAGATTGACCAAAACGAAGCCCAAGTGCAAGAATGGCAATTGAACAGCCAGGCATCATCGCTTGAGATAATCAGGCTAAAGGGAGTCATCGATTTAACGCACATCGTGGGGCTTAGGTTGTGTACTTGTCATTACCGATAAGTGCTCCCCTGTCCCTACTACATACCGAGAATGTCAGTTTCGGTGTCTCACTTCGAATCACTCGTGAATGGCCGGGATTGGCTTCATTGTTAAATGCAACAATTAATTCCTCGTCGATTAAGAATTTATAAAAGTTTTTAAAGATACATGTATTCTAAGCTAAAACTATATAACTTTTTAATTTATTCTAGTCAAGTTACTATTTGAATATAGATTGCTTTAAGGATGTCTAAGCCAATTAAAGATTCAATTTACTTTCGCTTGAGAATTTTGAAATATAAGAAAATGTATATTAATTTTAGCCTAAACGAAGAGAATAAATGAATATATGTAATTAACCATTTCAGAATCAATTATGGACTTAGTAATATACATAGATGAAAAATATTAATTTAAAAATTATAACGTAAATTATTAAAAGTATAGTAAAAAATGATTCATTAGTATTTTTAAATTAATAAGATAGTATATATAATACTAATTCTATATTTAAAAACAATCTTTGTGATAAAATTATGAATAAAGATATGAACATATTCTAAATTAATTCAAATCTGAAATGGTTAACGGAATAAAATAGTCAAATTTTACCAAACGAGCCAAAGGAACCGAAAAAATTATTTTTTAAAATTTTAATTAAATAAATATGGTTTAAATTATATAAAATCATGACATCAGTTGTCTTTTACTTGAGTATTATCTTTTACAGTAAAAATTTTAAATGTATATATATTTATACATTGAAAAAGGGCAATAAAAGAAAATTCGACTTTCAACTTTGTGTCACAAATTTAAGAGTAAAATTTCCTTATCTATACAATTTTCGAATCTATTGATGTTTTTGCAAGACATTCAGCACAGTGATAGATAATACTTAAACGAAGGGGATAATGGCTTGGTTTTTCTTAAATTACCATCATTATTAAGCTAGAGTAGTTTTTTCCTCGGTTTTTTCGTTTCGATTGACACGGTCGATAAAAAATTTGTGTTCAATTGGCACGATCGATAACAACATGTCATCCCTTTAAAACTTGCAATAGTGTAAAATTAAGATAGTAATTCACATATCAGTATTTTACTTATTTTCGCGAAAATTGGTATACCGTATCCAGTATCCAATTATATTGATCTTTATTAAATAAAAATAATAACATTACATAATGAGCGATGTTAAAATATGTGGATTACTTCATAAAGCAATTAAATTTATAAGTAAATTTTATGAAGTAAATAATCCATATATTATTTTGAAATATTATGTTTATTTTTACTTTTTTATGTGTACAGGTATAATCAGAAATTGGATGTGATACAGTATTACTTTATTACAATTAACACAACTTTGAATTATATCTTGAGTTTCTTATAATCCTCAGAAAATCAAGCAAACGATTCGAAAAGAATATTAAGTAATCACAGGTATATAAAAATTTGTCTGCAAACAATTTCCGTCAGTCCCTTACAGAAGCTAATGAAACCCATTAAAAATTTAATCAAGAGCATCGACGGGTACTGTGAAACAGAGGACGTTCGGGATAAACGAAGGGGAAAAAAATTTCTCGAAGAGAAAAGTGAATTGAGGTTTAAGAACCTAACGTTATGAAAAAGGAAAAGAAAAATTCTCTTACCATTAAGGGCGGTCTTTGGATTGAGCTTGTGGCACTTGGTACCTTGGCAACCACGTTGTTGTACAAGTTGAGGGCAATGTTTACCACCGTTCTCGGGGGCTCGTTCGACTAGTCGTGACCTTGTCTGAGCTCCTGGGCCACATTCATTGTCACAGGGTGACCATGGTCCCCAACCTGATACTACGCAGTCCAGCACTGAAAATAAAAAACAATATATTATTTATAAACAATCTATTAAAATGTACATTTAAGCATTCAATACGTTAGTAAATGAACCGCGCGCTTGACAATTTATAAAAATTTCAGAAAACGTTTTTCAATTGTACTCCTATTCGACCGAGTGATCGTCCTTCGTATTACTATTAAAAAAGATCATTCAATTGGGTCAATTTTTACAATATAAAAGTATAATTTGATGATCCGCTTCTTTTAATATATATGTAAGTACAGATTGACCAAAACGCAGCCCAAGTGCAAGAATGGCAATTGAACAGCCAGGCATCATCGCTTGAGATAATCAGGCTAAAGGGAGTCATCGATCTAACGCACATCGTGGGGCTTAGGTTGTGTACTTGTCATTACCGATAAGTGCTCCCCTGTCCCTACTACATACCGAGAATGTCAGTTTCGGTGTCTCACTTCGAATCACTCGTGAATGGCCGGGATTGGCTTCATTGTTAAATGCAACAATTAATTCCTCGTCGATTAAGAATTTATAAAAGTTTTTAAAGATACATGTATTCTAAGCTAAAACTATATAACTTTTTAATTTATTCTAGTCAAGTTACTATTTGAATATAGATTGCTTTAAGGATGTCTAAGCCAATTAAAGATTCAATTTACTTTCGCTTGAGAATTTTGAAATATAAGAAAATGTATATTAATTTTAGCCTAAACGAAGAGAATAAATGAATATATGTAATTAACCATTTCAGAATCAATTATGGACTTAGTAATATACATAGATGAAAAATATTAATTTAAAAATTATAACGTAAATTATTAAAAGTATAGTAAAAAATGATTCATTAGTATTTTTAAATTAATAAGATAGTATATATAATACTAATTCTATATTTAAAAACAATCTTTGTGATAAAATTATGAATAAAGATATGAACATATTCTAAATTAATTCAAATCTGAAATGGTTAACGGAATAAAATAGTCAAATTTTACCAAACGAGCCAAAGGAACCGAAAAAATTATTTTTTAAAATTTTAATTAAATAAATATGGTTTAAATTATATAAAATCATGACATCAGTTGTCTTTTACTTGAGTATTATCTTTTACAGTAAAAATTTTAAATGTATATATATTTATACATTGAAAAAGGGCAATAAAGAAAATTCGACTTTCAACTTTGTGTCACAAATTTAAGAGTAAAATTTCCTTATCTATACAATTTTCGAATCTATTGATGTTTTTGCAAGACATTCAGCACAGTGATAGATAATACTTAAACGAAGGGGATAATGGCTTGGTTTTTCTTAATTACCATCATTATTAAGCTAGAGTAGTTTTTTTCCTCGGTTTTTTCGTTTCGATTGACACGGTCGATAAAAAATTTGTGTTCAATTGGCACGATCGATAACAACATGTCATCCCTTTAAAACTTGCAATAGTGTAAAATTAAGATAGTAATTCACATATCAGTATTTTACTTATTTTCGCGAAAATTGGTATACCGTATCCAGTATCCAATTATATTGATCTTTATTAAATAAAAATAATAACATTACATAATGAGCGATGTTAAAATATGTGGATTACTTCATAAAGCAATTAAATTTATAAGTAAATTTTATGAAGTAAATAATCCATATATTATTTTGAAATATTATGTTTATTTTTTACTTTTTTATGTGTACAGGTATAATCAGAAATTGGATGTGATACAGTATTACTTTATTACAATTAACACAACTTTGAATTATATCTTGAGTTTCTTATAATCCTCAGAAAATCAAGCAAACGATTCGAAAAGAATATTAAGTAATCACAGGTATATAAAAATTTGTCTGCAAACAATTTCCGTCAGTCCCTTACAGAAGCTAATGAAACCCATTAAAAATTTAATCAAGAGCATCGACGGGTACTGTGAAACAGAGGACGTTCGGGATAAACGAAGGGGAAAAAAATTTCTCGAAGAGAAAAGTGAATTGAGGTTTAAGAACCTAACGTTATGAAAAAGGAAAAGAAAAATTCTCTTACCATTAAGGGCGGTCTTTGGATTGAGCTTGTGGCACTTGGTACCTTGGCAACCACGTTGTTGTACAAGTTGAGGGCAATGTTTACCACCGTTCTCGGGGGCTCGTTCGACTAGTCGTGACCTTGTCTGAGCTCCTGGGCCACATTCATTGTCACAGGGTGACCATGGTCCCCAACCTGATACTACGCAGTCCAGCACTGAAAATAAAAAAACAATATATTATTTATAAACAATCTATTAAAATGTACATTTAAGCATTCAATACGTTAGTAAATGAACCGAACTCTCGAATATAACGAAATATGCAAGTCCCTCCTGGAGTGTACGCATCACGGTATTTTTAACGCCGATATTGGATAAACATTAGTCGCGCGCGAACGTATAGTAGACAAGAGATAAAAAAACTTCACCAGTAATTTTTATCGAAAAAAATTTACGCTTGTTTTGACATTCACTCAATTAATCGGACTCCATATTCAAAGTCGTGTAATCTATGAAAGTCAACGCACAAGCGCAAAAAATAGGTGATAATGGACGATGAGATGCAGCTTTGAAGAATGAAAAAGGGCAAAAATTTCGCAATATAACGTGTATATGGATGGTTATATATCCAACGAACAATCAATTGATATTATATATGTATGTTTGGGACTTTCAATGGGATTACTATTATAAACGGAGTCAAATATTCGCGAATTTAATACTATCAATTCGCTTAGTAGAATTATTTTAATCAGCATTAATTTTTTATATATTAACCAGTATTGCCATAACTGTTCATTAGTAATTGAATTTTCGATCTACTGAATTAACAAAGTTAATGGTAATAACATATAGTTCCTTAATTGATATTGAATTCATTGTTTATTTATATATAAGCATATCTGACAAATATTGATGAGGCAATGGGATAAGATAGAGAGGTGTGTTAGTTACGTAAAAACTTGATGAAAAATTAAATGTAAAGAATGGCTAAAGTAATTGTTAATGGCTGAGATGTATGGTTATTGCTTTTCATATTGTGAAATTAATTTACCCCGTAATATTGGAATTTCGTGATTAATAATCAAATTCTACGCCTTATTCTATTAATTTTATGGTATATATATATGTAACTACGTAATTTTATATCAATTCTTTGAACATTCATCTTCTTAATAGTTGATATAAATAAATGAACCATATAAAAATTATTTAATTTTTGATAAATCCTTAATTGTTATGAATATAATTCAATATTTATCCAATCTGTTATTCAAATTAATTGTTGGAGTACTTAAATTAAACAAATAAGAGCAATATCTCATAAATTCGAAATTTTCAAGAAAATATGTTATGTCGATAATAAGGATTGCGATCATCAATTTTGTTTTGTTCACATTGGGTAATTATTCTCAAGAGCCTATTAAAATACGTTTTTTCAAACATAAAAGACCAAAGTTACGCAAAACATAAAATAATTATAAAAAAACTTTTAATTTTAAACTTGCACTATATTTAATTCAATGCATATTACGTCTATCAATTTAATTATCACAAATCAACATTTCATGTTTACTCACATTTTTCCAATTTCAAAATCAAATATATTTAACTTGGTCAGTTTATAATAGATGCCATATATTTTTAATAGTAATTTTATATTGCAATATTCATACATAAAGTATTCAATTTTTCTTCATTTAATAAATTCATTAAAAAAAATTATTACAATGTTTTCTTTAAAAACCGTATACACTTTTCGTTTAATTAATCATTTTTGATTACGTGTACTTGCGTATGTCTTTTTTTTATCGAACATCGGTATGATAAAGTGAACAGTTTGTAGTTTAAAAATTTAAATGTTCGAACATCTGAAACGAACTTGCGAAAGTCGATATCTTTGCTCCTGTATATACTCTTGGCTAGGATCTAAAGTAATCGGCTGATGCGTTCTCGTTTACAAGTGAAGCCAAAGCTTAAAGTTATATACGTATATATTTCTTTATATCTACTTGGTTCTTACTATCCAACTTCGCGACCTTCTTCCTGTTGCATTTCCTACTGAATATACATATTCTATTGCGGCGAATGAAATTTTTCATTTTCTTACTTGGTTTTCTAGTCTACATCTTGACGCATAATATTTTATGGTTCTATATTTAAGAGTATCATGTTAGCATAACCAGATGGAAAGGAATATATGTAAACAGATGTAAAAAAATACACGAAATAAAATATTACCTGAAAATATAACGATAATTATTAATTTAATATTAATAATAATTGAAATATTTTAAAATATACTTCAACAAGTTTTAATTATGTGCGCCATTTAAATTATTACGTGATTGTGTGATTAAAATATTTTTTTTAGATGCCGTAAATAGGTTACACTATCTCAATTTAAAAAAATATAGCGAAGAAGATAAATATTAGCATTCTTTATGGAAATAACAGATTTTGAAATTGGAAAAAAAGCGAAATGAAATTGTAACTCAAATAGTTTGGTTATAAAAAAATTCTTAAAATTTCTTGAATCTTTGGAAACATTTTTATGAGAATATTTTTATCGTAGCTACTCGTTTTAAATTCTTTTAAATCAGCGTCTCCTTCCCTATAACGTTCTTTCATCTCCCTTTTACATCTCTTCTCACCTTAACAAACTTTTTTCTTTGACACCCACCCACGCAAAAGATGCATCATTTTTTATAGAACGTCAACCTCAATTTTCCAAGAGTCGTTTTGTTTTATTTTAAACCACGCATTTTAAAATTAATACAAACATTTTCTCTTTGCAACATTTAATTTTTGTCATTTCTGCATTTACATACGTCAATATAGTGATATAGAATAACAGTTGAAAGAAAATTTAACTTTGATTAAAAATAACAAATCTTGTAACGTAATAAATTTTGAATATAAACTAACGTTTGAAACAAATCACAATATACATCGATTTTCAAAACACCAAAGAAACGACAACACAGCGTTCTTTAAAAAAAGTCTATTTCTTTCTATTTGAAAAATAAACAGTTTTCATAGTATTTACAGTTTCATATCAATTTTATTTACAAATGAAATTGAATATCTATGTATGCATAAAAACAGCGTAGATGTTTTTATTACCTTAAAATATATAAACGCGTTACGTGCCAAAAATAATAGTATGACATTATTTAAAACTACTGTCATTTAATTCGACAAATTCGAATAAAAATGTACAAATTTAAAATGAAAATCGTCTACTCTTACGGAAGAGAAAGAGATTTACATTTAAGAATTCTTTGAGCTCGCCCTTTAACTTGTTTCGTTAGTTCCTCATATCCATAGCAATCTCGTCTTCTAAGCAACGAGAACTCGGTATATAGCTTGCACTTTAACGGAACGCGATTACGACGCTAAAGCAAAAGAGACAAAAGAACCCGGATGATGTAGGGTCGAAAAAAGAAAAAAAAATAATAAGGGATGAGGTATGAACGAAAAGATTTTCCTTGGTATAAGGAAGCCTCCAAGTTTCATTACCACGGCTTCGCGAATCACATCCTTGGATCGAGATTCGCGCGTTGCGAGCTAGTCTCGTCTCGCCTCTCTCTCTCTCTCTCTATATCTCTCTCTATACCTATATAACCAGCCACGGGGGTTCTTTATTACAATATCCCAGAGAAAAACGCCGGTCTGGCTTCATCGCGTCGAACCATTTGCACCTCGGGATTACGGCTAGAAGTGAGAATCGCGTGAGATGGTAGTAAAAGTTTACGGGGTTAGCGTGCGCGCTCCACCCGCGGGCAAGTAAAAAACTGAATTATACGAGCCTGATTATGCGCGGCTCGGGAGCTTTTTTTTTGTCAAAGTTTCGATTCATCCGGTTTATGTGTACGTGTGTGGATGCGTGGCCTCACTATACGCGACACCCGGAAATTTCAGTTTTATTGCACCGAGATCGGGATGTTGTGATTTCTTCTCTTTTTTTTCGATGTTACATGCATTGACATGAATATATAGTTTGCTCTTATCAATCGATCGTTGATTGTTTTTAGATACTCACATTTTTCCAATTTCAAAATCAAATATATTTAACTTGGTCAGTTTATAATAGATGCCATATATTTTTAATAGTAATTTTATATTGCAATATTCATACATAAAGTATTCAATTTTTCTTCATTTAATAAATTCATTAAAAAAAATTATTACAATGTTTTCTTTAAAAACCGTATACACTTTTCGTTTAATTAATCATTTTTGATTACGTGTACTTGCGTATGTCTTTTTTTTATCGAACATCGGTATGATAAAGTGAACAGTTTGTAGTTTAAAAATTTAAATGTTCGAACATCTGAAACGAACTTGCGAAAGTCGATATCTTTGCTCCTGTATATACTCTTGGCTAGGATCTAAAGTAATCGGCTGATGCGTTCTCGTTTACAAGTGAAGCCAAAGCTTAAAGTTATATACGTATATATTTCTTTATATCTACTTGGTTCTTACTATCCAACTTCGCGACCTTCTTCCTGTTGCATTTCCTACTGAATATACATATTCTATTGCGGCGAATGAAATTTTTCATTTTCTTACTTGGTTTTCTAGTCTACATCTTGACGCATAATATTTTATGGTTCTATATTTAAGAGTATCATGTTAGCATAACCAGATGGAAAGGAATATATGTAAACAGATGTAAAAAATACACGAAATAAAATATTACCTGAAAATATAACGATAATTATTAATTTAATATTAATAATAATTGAAATATTTTAAAATATACTTCAACAAGTTTTAATTATGTGCGCCATTTAAATTATTACGTGATTGTGTGATTAAAATATTTTTTTTAGATGCCGTAAATAGGTTACACTATCTCAATTTAAAAAATATAGCGAAGAAGATAAATATTAGCATTCTTTATGGAAATAACAGATTTTGAAATTGGAAAAAAAGCGAAATGAAATTGTAACTCAAATAGTTTGGTTATAAAAAAATTCTTAAAATTTCTTGAATCTTTGGAAACATTTTTATGAGAATATTTTTATCGTAGCTACTCGTTTTAAATTCTTTTAAATCAGCGTCTCCTTCCCTATAACGTTCTTTCATCTCCCTTTTACATCTCTTCTCACCTTAACAAACTTTTTTCTTTGACACCCACCCACGCAAAAGATGCATCATTTTTTTATAGAACGTCAACCTCAATTTTCCAAGAGTCGTTTTGTTTTATTTTTAAACCACGCATTTTAAAATTAATACAAACATTTTCTCTTTGCAACATTTAATTTTTGTCATTTCTGCATTTACATACGTCAATATAGTGATATAGAATAACAGTTGAAAGAAAATTTAACTTTGATTAAAAATAACAAATCTTGTAACGTAATAAATTTTGAATATAAACTAACGTTTGAAACAAATCACAATATACATCGATTTTCAAAACACCAAAGAAACGACAACACAGCGTTCTTTAAAAAAGTCTATTTCTTTCTATTTGAAAAATAAACAGTTTTCATAGTATTTACAGTTTCATATCAATTTTATTTACAAATGAAATTGAATATCTATGTATGCATAAAAACAGCGTAGATGTTTTTATTACCTTAAAATATATAAACGCGTTACGTGCCAAAAATAATAGTATGACATTATTTAAAACTACTGTCATTTAATTCGACAAATTCGAATAAAAATGTACAAATTTAAAATGAAAATCGTCTACTCTTACGGAAGAGAAAGAGATTTACATTTAAGAATTCTTTGAGCTCGCCCTTTAACTTGTTTCGTTAGTTCCTCATATCCATAGCAATCTCGTCTTCTAAGCAACGAGAACTCGGTATATAGCTTGCACTTTAACGGAACGCGATTACGACGCTAAAGCAAAAGAGACAAAAGAACCCGGATGATGTAGGGTCGAAAAAAGAAAAAAAAATAATAAGGGATGAGGTATGAACGAAAAGATTTTCCTTGGTATAAGGAAGCCTCCAAGTTTCATTACCACGGCTTCGCGAATCACATCCTTGGATCGAGATTCGCGCGTTGCGAGCTAGTCTCGTCTCGCCTCTCTCTCTATATATCTCTCTCTATACCTATATAACCAGCCACGGGGGTTCTTTATTACAATATCCCAGAGAAAAACGCCGGTCTGGCTTCATCGCGTCGAACCATTTGCACCTCGGGATTACGGCTAGAAGTGAGAATCGCGTGAGATGGTAGTAAAAGTTTACGGGGTTAGCGTGCGCGCTCCACCCGCGGGCAAGTAAAAAACTGAATTATACGAGCCTGATTATGCGCGGCTCGGGAGCTTTTTTTTTTGTCAAAGTTTCGATTCATCCGGTTTATGTGTACGTGTGTGGATGCGTGGCCTCACTATACGCGACACCCGGAAATTTCAGTTTTATTGCACCGAGATCGGGATGTTGTGATTTCTTCTCTTTTTTTTCGATGTTACATGCATTGACATGAATATATAGTTTGCTCTTATCAATCGATCGTTGATTGTTTTTAGATACTTATATTTTATTTCTTTCAAAATATATTTTCGTTGCGTAAAAAAGTGTATCAATACATTACGTTTATTTAGAGTAGGTGTATATCGATATATTTTATCAATTCGCTGCATTAGCGAATATATTGACATTTCTACGTTAAATAAACGTGTATACAATATAATATATTCAACTAATTGTCAATATAAATGATTTAAATATTTCTCGAAATGCATTTAAAAAATACGCTATGAAATGTACTAATGATAATTATACCAAAAATGTAGTTATTAAACTATTATCCATTAATAAACCCGTAATTGTATTTAACATTTGATTAAAACAACATAAATATCATACCAGGATTATTCAATCCTTCATTGATTATATATTAATATAATAAACAAAGGACCGTTATACATTCTTTATCGTATATACAATATTTGTCCATTATTCGTAATGCAACGCAAACAACACAGTCAACATTAGAATAGCTTAACACACCCCTCGTTCAATCTTTAAATAATTATCTATATAATATCGAATAGTACAAATGTATTATTATTATTATTATTATTATTATTATTATTATTATTATTATTATTATTATATTATTATGACTATTACTATTATTATTATAATATTGAATTAAATATTAAGAAAGTTTGAGTATATAATATACCCACGTGAATACCGCGGACAATCGTTCGATACGTCGGCTGCAGAAAACAATGTATTAGTTCAAAATCACATTAAAAATAAGGTTACCTCGCAAAAGAATACTACTCAACAAATTAATCATTGCGAGGCAATATGAAAGTAATCCGTGAACAAACAACTTATTCAAATTGTTTTAATTTTAATTGATATAGTTACGTGAAAATAAAAAAAGCTACAGACAATGTCACCGAATAATGGACATAATCCTGGTTCGAACCAGCCGCAGCGTCACGTTCAAAAAATGATCAGAGGAGAAGGTAACTATAAATTATTGTAAAATTTAAAGACTAATTGTTTTTTTTATTTCTTGAATATTTAAATTCACGGTTAAATTTTCGAGTTGGGCCACTAGTCACGCGTAAATTTACAATTTTAATTTTACTATCATTTTTTCCCGTTGCAACTTTCGGAGTTTATTCAAAAGCTCATTGCATAAGCGCCGGTTTTGACAAAAACTTCTTTTTCCTTTTCTTACCGCATTATAATATTTAATATTTAATCGTTTTATATACATATCTTTTTTGTTACGCTGATCGTATACGTAAAGTTTCGTAAAATACAAAAAAAAATAAACGGGTCGACCGTTGTAATATTTTGCCTTTATACAAAACTTTGCAACTGAATTTTCGTTGTCGTTATATGAAAGTTGTAAAAATCTATCGCCACAAAAAAAAAGTGTGTCTCCGGTAGTTTTCTGACGCATAAATTTTCTTTCAACGAACGCGTAGTTTAAACTCAAATGCCCTGGCAACATCGATTTTCTATAAAACCCGTAAATCGCAAACAAAAGTTTTCTTTAAATATTTAATGCTCCTCTGATACGATTGTAAAAGCGTATAAAAATATATATACATCGCGGTTAAAATAGACCATGGAATTAAATAAAAAGATATATTAAACTGCATCGACTAAAAACTTATTATTCCATCAAGATCTACTTCTGAATACTTTTTCTATAAGTTTTTCCAGATCGTCAGTTTGTACACATTTTTTTTATCTTTGATTTCCTAAGAAACTTAATCGATTTGAAAGTTGCGAGAAAAAGTTTGCAGTTATTACTATATAAATATTATCTTTGTAGAAACAAAAATCTTTCTTTCTAAAGTACGTACTGACAGCAATTTCTTTTAAAAGAAAAAAAACTCTCTTTTTTTTTAATTAAAAAGTGTTTAATTTTACATTAATCGAATGTTTATGTAAAACGAACTTTATAAATGGTGCATTTTAAAAATATATCTCGTTTCGCATTAGCAGTAATCGTACCTTTCAAATAATTTATTTACGCTTTTTTTACTTGCGGAAAGTAGATACGGAGAGTTTCTATGCTTACTATGTATAATATAGAAAGATACTTTTAAGTCCTTAAAAAGGTTATAAAGTTACTTTAAGCTTGATTTAATCTAATAAATGACTTGCATTTAGTTAGAAGTATTATCGACCCTTCTTTTCACTTTAATTGTTTTGTTTTACACAATTAATTGCGCATTTAGTACATTTATTTACCGAAATATCTGGTGGAGTAATTGTGAAATGCAATATTGTTTTGAAGATACTACAAATATTGTATTATACTTTGTATAGTCAGTTATTTAAATATTTTAATTTTTTTAAAACCCCATTTATTTACGTAAAAATAATTTCAAATAAATAAAAAATAATAATATTAAATTTATACGATATTTACATTTAATAGTATGAAACGAGACAATATTTCTGGTATGATCAACTTTAAATTATATTTCAAAGACGAGCCCTATTTAAATGACTATACTAATAGTTTTCAACTATACAAGTGTGTCTGGTACTCAAAGATAAAGCTTAGCATAATCTTTTCCTTTTGAAAACGGTAATGTATTTTATTGGAATATATGGCTATTCGCGGGTGGTGATAAATTTGCTTACAAACAAAACAAAAAGTAATTAACGTAAAATAACGCATATCCGTCCGTTTCACACAGGTCAGCGATACGTATTATCAGCGCGAGCTCAGTCCGTACTAACGTGGATCCTCGAGGACGTAATCGCGAAAACGCTCGAGGACGCAGGTCGACTGGCCGAAGCTGCTGGTAAGCAGAGACTCGAACTTCCAGAGGTCGAGGAGGCTCTCAAGCGACTCTGCGAGCGTTACCGTAACCGATGGTCCTCCGAGACAGCTAAATCCAAGTCGCGCAAGCACAAACCTAAGCGTTTCTGAACCCCATTATTATAACATACTCAACTCATTGATTTTACCTAGTGAACAATAATATAATATATTATCATTGACTTGTCTGAGTCCATAAATATCGAAAAGTATAAGTAAATCACACTGTTAAATTTTTAATCTCGAGATACCGTGTAACGAATAAATAATTAAAGTGTTAACTTTGTAACAATAAGATAATAATTAAATGAAAAGTAAAAACTATATGGGTTTCGTATGTATGCATTTAAAAGTTTAATACAGAAAAGTTTACTGTATAATTTTGTAACGATATATTCATACTACAGAGCGACTGATCGTTAGTATATCATAATCCAAGTAAAAATATTCCCGTGCAAAAATATTATATAAAACTATTTTTAAGTAAAATGTACATTTTATCTATATTAATTTAATTAATATAAAAAAATAGTCGATGATAAGGAGAAAAGAAAAACTATACCTATCCCACCTTTAAAAATGTACATTCAGAAATTACTCGTAATTACAGAAAGGATCGTACGGGATGAAAAAAAGAAACTAGAAAGATAGATAAAGAGAGAGAGAGAGAGAGAGAGAGAGAGAGAGAGAAATCTCGCGTACACGCCACACGTACATTAAATTTTAAATTGCGCTTTTTCTTCAGAATTACACGGGCACGTGCAACTCACCGACATAAATACAGATTTCGAAACTTCATCAAGCTCGCATTTTTAATCCCGCATTCGGGTTTAGAAAGCGTCAACCAAAAAAAAAAGTATTAAAAATAAATACATACACACGTAGAAAAGCTGGAACACAAAGGGATGCGCGCATCCATGCAAGCAGAACGGATAAACTTTCCAAAACGACATTGGTATAACGTATGCATATACATAACGTGAAAGAGGGAGAAACTGGTGTACTTGCGCAAGAACAATACACTCCACGCATTTGACTACAAACTTTCTTGTTTTATACTTTGACGTCTATGAAAAATCCCAGTGGAATGGACTTTGACTTTTTAAGCTCGGTATATATATACATATGCGCCATTCTAGTGCAATTAACAATTTGAATAGTTTCATCATAACCAAATTAGACAATTTCATAGAATACTATTATTATGTTTCGTGGTTGCTTGTAATAATTATTTTATTTAATTTAATCTGTTTGACTTTAAAAACAATTAAAACTTTCGTTGCACCACGTGTTTAATAACAAAAATTTCACTTTTTTCAAAGCTTGCATAAAACACAATTCGTTATTAATTGCAAGTTAAAATAAAAGTTGCTTTCAACGAAAGTTTTTCACGTGCATAGTGCATATATGGTATATATAAAGTTTCGTGACTTGTATGACTTTATCGGCATGCGAGAATACGTCTTGTAAGAGGTACTCAGAATGCTTAGTACGAAACTTCATCCGAGTGCGGAAGTTTTCCTTGATTTTATAATGTGTAGTATACGTGCCATAATCATTGTGGATCGCGTACATCCGGAGTTGAGAAATATTTTTAAAATGTACATTCAGAAATTACTCGTAATTACAGAAAGGATCGTACGGGATGAAAAAAAGAAACTAGAAAGATAGATAAAGAGAGAGATTGATTGAAAAAGCTTTTATTATTGCCTAGGAAAGATTTATCCTTAAGGCAAGGTACATAATAAAATTTACAATAACATCCATAACAGTTCAGACGGCGTCGGTGAATAATACAGTATATGCGCATATTTTAATAATAACAGTTGCTATAACAATACTATAACACTATATAATACTAAATAAAATATAATACTAAATAAATAAATAGAATTCATCACAGATCATTACAGGATCAATAATTCAAAATAAAAGAGACATGACGCAACGGACTACTCTTCGACTATTCTTGAAATGTTAACAGAAAATGCTATAAATTATAAATTAAATTAAATTATTTGCAACTATTACAACTCTTTACAACTTTTTACAACTCTCTCTCTATATATATACAATAACTAGAGAGAGAGAGAGAGAGAGAGAGAGAAATCTCGCGTACACGCCACACGTACATTAAATTTTAAATTGCGCTTTTTCTTCAGAATTACACGGGCACGTGCAACTCACCGACATAAATACAGATTTCGAAACTTCATCAAGCTCGCATTTTTAATCCCGCATTCGGGTTTAGAAAGCGTCAACCAAAAAAAAAGTATTAAAAATAAATACATACACACGTAGAAAAGCTGGAACACAAAGGGATGCGCGCATCCATGCAAGCAGAACGGATAAACTTTCCAAAACGACATTGGTATAACGTATGCATATACATAACGTGAAAGAGGGAGAAACTGGTGTACTTGCGCAAGAACAATACACTCCACGCATTTGACTACAAACTTTCTTGTTTTATACTTTGACGTCTATGAAAAATCCCAGTGGAATGGACTTTGACTTTTTAAGCTCGGTATATATATACATATGCGCCATTCTAGTGCAATTAACAATTTGAATAGTTTCATCATAACCAAATTAGACAATTTCATAGAATACTATTATTATGTTTCGTGGTTGCTTGTAATAATTATTTTATTTAATTTAATCTGTTTGACTTTAAAAACAATTAAAACTTTCGTTGCACCACGTGTTTAATAACAAAAATTTCACTTTTTTCAAAGCTTGCATAAAACACAATTCGTTATTAATTGCAAGTTAAAATAAAAGTTGCTTTCAACGAAAGTTTTTCACGTGCATAGTGCATATATGGTATATATAAAGTTTCGTGACTTGTATGACTTTATCGGCATGCGAGAATACGTCTTGTAAGAGGTACTCAGAATGCTTAGTACGAAACTTCATCCGAGTGCGGAAGTTTTCCTTGATTTTATAATGTGTAGTATACGTGCCATAATCATTGTGGATCGCGTACATCCGGAGTTGAGAAATATTTTTAAAATTTTTCAAAATCGTGTCGCTGAATTGCCTTGGGGCAACTTGCCAAATGCACGTGCTCTCGCATATACATTTTTCGAATTTTTAAAAATAATGTCTTCCTTAAAAGTATTGTGGGAAATTGATTTATATCCTCTGTGATAAATAGTAAATGTTCATTCTACATCTATACGCTCGCTCGACATTGTAGAAATTAACATTCGGAAATATAATTTAAATCCATCACTCATTTCGCTCTATTAAATTTCGTCTAACTTTAAACCAGAAACGAAACGATTACTCACATTTTTAGATATATACCTATATATGTAGATGTATATATATATATATATATATCTAGAGATAGATTAGCCTATTAATTTTAACTGCACAATGCACTGAGCCAGACAAATCTCTGAAAGCTCGTGTTAGCACATCACCGACGAATATGATAATTTGATTCAAAATGTATATGTATGTGTGTATACATATATACATATACGCGCATATTAAATTAGCCATTATAATGTTAGAAAAGTATAAGAAATCCTTTTTGCAAAGTCTTTGGGACCACCTTTAAGAAAATATTTAAAAAGACATTCAGGTACGAAAAGGTTTTTGAAAAGGTCCCAAAACAGGTATGTGCCACGTAAATTATAATCCAAGCTGCAGCACGGTTGATTTATCGCGACTCGACTCTTGCCATCCTTTTTTTTTCTTCTTGTTTAGGAACGCCCAAGAGAAGAAAAGAAAGTCGGCATCTCCTTTTTTGGTGCCTATAATAAAAATTGGTTCCTGTCGGGAGTGCTGACATCGAGAAATCTCATCTGGGCTCGCGAAAATGTGTGAGCGCACATCCGGAATTTCAAGAATTTTAGCCAACGCGAATGACGATGAAAAGAACAACTGAAACTTTGCACGTCGTTAGCCACGTAATTATTGATAATCTTATGGAGAAATACCGTACGAACGCGATATGATATTACTTTCTGTGAATAAAAAATCACTTCCCGTAACTAGACAAGTTCGAGTAATATAATACAATAGAAATTAATTAAAATGCTAACGGTAGAAAAAACTTATTTTAGCGATATTGAATGTCTAAGTGAAAAATAAAATATTCGTTCGACTTGTTAACAATGTAGCTTAACCCAGTTGTTGAATCATACAAATAGAAAATCTACTTCAAAATTCAACAGTATCAAATAATTATGTACGCTCCGTATAATTTCACAATTTCTTAATTCTTTTTCGAAACAATATATTACGTAATGAAAATATTTTGTACAAGAATGCAAATTAAAAATAGATAATAATTATATATAATTATTTGAAAAATTGGCTTGACAATTTTTAAATCGTTTAAAATAAACATCCAGATCTATACTTTATCTTAAGTTTCAACTGTTTTGTAAGTATTTCGGAAAAGTGTAATCAGGCATATAATAATTGAATACCAAAAATGCATATCATAGCTCTATGAAATACAAGATAATTAACACTATTGTAGGTGTAAGTCAAAATTTACAATATTAATTTTATAAGGGAAGATATCAAAATTTCTGTATAAAAAGATACAATAAAAATTTTATCGATACTAAATAATCGTCAATATATCATTCGTTATCTACCATTACGGTTCATAAATAATCCAGAGCGTTATTTACACGGAAGCATAATTCTTTTAAATACAGGGATCAAAGGATTTCCTCGTAAAACAAAATGAAAATCCGGTTGTTAAAGCAAATATTTGTGGAGAAGAAAATTATCCATCGAAAATCAGATAAAATAGGTATATATACCTGGGAAATATGCATTAACACATATACATAGTTTCCACATCAAATCAAGTAATTAGGGGAAAGCAAAAGAAAATTTTTTCGACAAATGAAAACGCAACGTTTTCTAAACAATCTAACTATCCCTTGGTTTATCTGTATCTTTATGACGCATTTACGGAGTAAAGCCGGGCATCTAAAACTAAAGCTTCCTTCCCCACACCACTATAGAAATTATGGCTGAAGGAGAGAGAGAGGGAGAGAGAGAGACGTCGCGCGCACGTCCTTCCATCAAATGGTATAAACCGTACCTCTCTTTCTCTATCCCTCGGCAATTACTCCCATTGAGTTTATCTCCATTTCTTTCTCGCTTCTTCGTCTAACCGTGTCGTCCTATGAAAACTCAGGGAAACATCAAACAAAGCGCTCCTCCACCTGCGTGTCTCGAGAGAATCCAAGCGTTTATCGTTATTTTTCCTCTCTCCCTTTGCTCGCCTCCAAGTTTACCATCCCCAGCAACAACTTTTACCGTTCCAACCAGGAGAAGGAAAAATTTTCCACGGCTTCAACTTTGTTAGGTATTTTATCGTTAATCGCATAGGTATATATACCACGGACCTTTCTATTTTCCTTTATATTCCTTTGTTTCTTGCACTTTCACTTTTATCGACACTCTTACATCCACATTTTAAAATACTAATTTACTTGATGATTAATGAACCAAGATCAATTATGCCGGGTAGTCTAATAGCTTTATACAAAATATTACCATCGTCACTTTCGTACATTTTAAGAAAAAGAATTTATTATTTTACAACACCTGGATCATGAGATTTTCGTGACATTTTTTATATTTTTTTCCAAAAAATGAAAGTATACGGTAGGTTTTTTGAACCGAGTACTCGCATTTCACATTACAAAGAAAACATTTTTTATGATATATATATACAATGTTACAAGGGACCTAGCGCGGTCAATTTAATACAAATACATAAAACATTTAAAAAAACACACTTTTTCATATCTTCGAAAATAAAAATTAATTAGTTAAAATGCCTGATTAACACTCTCAACAAATTCGCAAAGAACTTTTCTTTGAATCTAAAAAAGTTTAACAAAAAAAAGTTAATTTGCACATCAGATAAAATGGTAAGGAAACAAAAGAAAAAAATTGAATATTGTTAATTAAACGTATGCAAGTATAAGTTGCAAAATTAAGTTAAAAATAAAGGATCGTGAAATAGGATGAAATTTATTTACAACGCGGATGTACTCGAGAGACTTTATCCATTCCCATGGATTGTGCTAAAGTAGAAAATACTTGAAGTCGCGTGTGTCATTGAACTTGGGAGTTGTCGCGTCGAGAGACAAAAAAGTCGTCCTGTAACACTATCGAGAAGGCTTTGTATTTATATGGATAAGCTAGGACTGAGATACATTTATGTTCGTGTGGGTCAACCGCAAGTATACGTTCGTAACATTATCATGTACAATTGAATTGGATAAATCATATTGACAATATTTTTTATTCGACATCAGTTTGAAACAAATTTAAATTATAAAATTATTTGAATCAATTATGTACATGTAAGATTCCAAAATGTCAAAAGTGGAGCATGTATTAACATTTTAAACCATGAAATGAAATTGTTCTTATTCACAATAATAACATATTTTTTTGTAAAATTACAAATTATACGCAGTAAAAAAATTAAGTTAGCGTAAATAAAATATTTAAAAGAAAGACATTCTCAAACTTCGTCTTTTTATACGTTTAATGGAAACATTTACATTTGGAAAAAAAAGAAAAATCATTAAAAAAGTATAAAAAATTTAGCGTTCATCGTTTTTCGATACATGTCACTTTTCGTTCAGACACAACCGAAAAATTTGTATTTATTTCTATACTACCATGTATAAAAGGGCTATGACACATATATATGTATATACTCCCCTTTTAAACTTTCACGTCATTACCTTGGACGCAACCAAATTTTTGCTTTGCGGCACAAAGTGCAACTCTAAGATAACAACTAGACCAAAAATAATGAGAAGAAACGTAACGAGTGAGAAAATTTAAACTGGAATAACAAAAGACAAAAAAAAAGAGGAAGTAAAAGAAACGAAACCAAAAGAAATGCGGGTAATTAACACGGGAAAGGGAGGGGGCAATTTTTGATTAGATTAGTTGGCGTTGAGAACGCGCGTCAATTAAATGGACGTCGACGAAGGTTCTCGCGCTTTTCCCGCGACGAATCGTCTTTTGGTACTTGTAATTAACCGGACCAATTAACTTCGCGTCTCGACGACGAGGCTTCTACGATTCGTTTCTTCTCTTTTTGCCTTCTTCCCTATTTTTTTTTATTATCTCTTCCGACTTTATTCTATTTTTTTTACTTTACCTTCTTCTCCGCTTTATTTTTGCCTGTGCCGTCTTCGTTCGGATCGCGAGAAGTACCTTGACGTTGATAAAACGCGAGGCCGCGAAAAAATTTCCAAGGGAAAGCTCCCTTGGATTTTCGTTCGATCTGTCACTTTCAAGCTTCTTTACTGCGGCACCGGCTCTTTAATCTTTTCAACGAATTTTTTTTTTCTTGCTTTTGCAAGTGTGAATGGAGTTACCTTCGGATTGTAAATTATTTTTTAATAACCGGGATTTACGTAATTATAAAGTAAAGATTCGATAAAGGGTGCTAGGATTTTATAACTATAAGAGCAAACGACTATTATTTCATTACGGTCACACGCGATATTACAATTTATGTTTTAATATAATTATGCATAAATAATAAATTATAAATAAAATGCTCATTTATAAAGTTAACGGAATTCTATTAGACGACACGAATATATTTATCAATAAAATTGTCTACCACCTTGGCATATCAAAATAGTATAGGAATAATATATATAAATGCCTATCGCGAACCAATTCCCATAAAAAATTACTGCATAAGCAAAACAAAAGGGAAACGTGACTGGAACACCGGTTTCACTTTTTCGCGTATCTTTGTATAACGTATTCATGCATATCCAACGTCATACCTGACACTTTTTTAAACAGCTCGTTCATCTATAAAACATGAAACGATGAGGGGGGAGGGGGGTATAGGTAGGAAAAAAACTAAAGACGATTTCTGAGTCTCCGATTCCTCTCATAAAAGTTTTATCAAGCGAAAAAAAAAACGTAGAAAGGGCAATCACCTCATCGACCACGTGGATGAAAAAAAAAATTTTAATATATAGGAATATATCTATATAAAATATTTCACTTGCACGCGAAACGAACGTTTTCAGGTTGCATTATACATATATTCATAGGAGAATCCGTGTAGGCCTGTGTATATGTTTGTGTAATCACGCACTAATGCAGCCCTCCAATAATACGACAAGCGGATTAATAGCGATATTTAAATTTTCGAGAGCTCGCGCTCGCGTACACACCAACTGAAATTAAGCCTCGCGGTTGGTACTAAGCCACAGCTCAACGATGTACGCGTATAAATATTCTCTCTATTAATGATATTATCGCTCGGTTTTGCCTAATTACATGTATGTAACACCGTGATGTTAGTCTGGGGGATTATTGAAGAGAAATTTTATTTTTAGCCATGTTGAATTCTGATTGATGTGTCGGTATTAAGACACGGAGAAAGATAAATATCGTGCAAATTATGTTGAATTATATTTTTATATTATGTAACGATCGATATTTTTTCAAATATAAATTATTGTTAAAAAATTTTAACAAAATTGTTTTAATGTAATTTTATGTTATTTTTAATCATTTATTACCTACTAATATAGTCGAAATAAGAAGTCGATAAATCATAATACCTTAAAGGATAGCTATGTAGCGTACTTATCAGAGAATAGACTGCAACGTTATATTGCAGTTGGATCTTCCAAATGAATATTGACACTTAATTATTCAATTTTGGCTTGATTGTATCCTTTAAGAACTTAATTTTATAATTCAGTCAATGTACAATTACTCCAATTTGTTTACATGATATAAATATTAATTTAACTATTGCGATTTCTCTAACCGATACAGATTAAAAAGTTACATTGTCAAAGGGTACGAAGCACGCAGAACTCAACAAATATTAAAGTCATAAAAATTTGAATGTCTTAAAGAAAAAAGAACAATTTGATAGGTCGTCCAGGTTACTTTTAAAAAGTAGGATGTAACATAGGTTTATAGTCGAATCGGGTAAAGTTGATAATACATAGATAGGTATGGGAAGGTTGATCGACGAGGTAAATCGGTGCTGACGCGAACGAGAGGAAGACAAGTGGATGTGTATGTATACAACGTACCTCGTTTAGATATTACACGCAGACGTTGCTTTTCCGATTTTTATTTTCACGAGGATGCCTGCAGGCGAAAGCACCACGGACGAGTGTAACACGTGTTTTTGATGGCGCCGTTAAGATTCACTGCGGCTTGAAACGTTTTTTTAATAAAGATACCCTCTATCTAAACGCGTACGAGTATATAAATACAGAAAATTGCGGAACTACTGGGATTCTCTCTTCTCTCTCTTCCTTTCTCTTTCTTTTTTTTTAACGATGGAACAGTGCTACGACGATCGTAAAATGCTCAATTGTTTATAACATTTTTTTTACTACGATAATTTTGTAACTAACTTTATATAATCATTTAATTAAGTTAAGGAAAAAATATTATTAATGAAATCGTGTATTTATTATCATGCTAAATCTGAAACTGAATGCATTTCCGTATATATAGAGGTATAATTTATTATTGTATTAGGTAAAAACAATCGAGTATCTATAGTACTATTGTTATATGCAGTTTTCATCAACTAAATTCATAAAGTGCACACATAAGCCCAAAGTACCCTCATCGTTTAATCACTTGACTATACGCGGAACAATATGTAACAAATAGATAATAAATTTACAATAACTATAATTTCGGCTAGTCGAGCGAAATTCAGTTATCGATTAGATTTAATAAAAGATGTGATATGTGTTAAAGGAAAACTTATTTTTTTATATTTATTATTTATTTTTGATGCTTTACAGACAAAGCTTTGAATTTAATTTTTTTAATGCGTTGCAATAATATTTGATATCGAATTTAGACGATTAAAGATTAAATTTAATTTGAAAAGAAAAAAAATGTAGAAAGATAATATCATCCCTTAATCGAATGGTCGTTCAACGAGGCTTGCGCAACACTGGCTCTATCATCTCGACGTTTGTTTTTCAACGAGAACAAAGGAACGATTCTACTCGAGTAGCGCGCTCTTTAGCAAATTGAGTTTCTTGCTACCCGGTGAGTCTATGAAACTGAAATCGCGCTTGAGTGCTCAAGACGAAGATGTTTCTTTTAAATTATGCGTTGAGTGGTTGGAATGTATATTTAAAGGGCGCCGTTACGTCTCTCGCGTACTTTTAAAAAATGCCATTTCAATTCCTGTATTTAACAAAAATATATCTAAGATAAGAGATCGTGCGGGGTTTTATTAAACTAAAAAAGAAATTTATCCTGGATGTCGCGATGATTTTGGTGTTTAATACATATAGGTATGATTAAAATTGTAATGCACTATATACAGGATTACTTGGGTTTAATCAAGTTTCGCTTTTCTTAACGCTCCTAATGCGTGTATGAAAAATTAAATTTTTAATTGTTGTGTACCTATTGCGCACTTCACAGGCAATTCATACACAAAGAGATAAGTAAAATAAAAAGTGTATCAATTTAACTTTTCTAATTAGGGTGTTTGATAATTATTCACCTACCGCTTCGTAATAAAAAAAATCCAAAAGGAAAAGAAATCGTGGTCAGAGCGCAAAGTTTTACCATACAAGAAAACCTTGCTACGACGTAGCGGAGCACAAAAGGAGAAAAAATGGGGAGAGGGAATAAAGAAAACCAGACAAATCTACAGGTTCGAATAAAAAGTTTGTACAGTGCGGAGACGAAAACTCGGAAAACGTTTCACCTACTTTCCGAACAATAAAGGGAACACTGACTGCTCTTAAATTGGAGAAATAGTAGAGGGAGAGAGAAAGAAAGTAGCCACAACTATATTCACATTAATCACACTCGTGCATCCTTGCGAATTCACATTTGTGCACACCTACATCGCAAATTTTCTTTTTATAATGTTCGAATTTTTTTTTCATGAGTTCGCGAATTTTACCTTGAAATTAATGTCTTTGGTATTGCAAGTGAAGTTTTATCTTTATTTCGGCGACGAAATCTAATGGATATAGAAACACTTAGTTACTACAGTATCAAGATAAAATAGTAAACAATTTTTAAAAAATACAATGACTACATTTAACATTTTATTACAATTACGTGATCGATCTGCGCATTTGGTACTTATATTGAAATATTTTTAAAATCTTTCATTAAATAAATTATCAATAAATAATAATAAGTTAGTAAAAATTCAAAGTTTATTTTGTATTATTTTCAATTACCAAGTAATATAAATTAAAGATATACATTCAATATTTTTTTGTTTAATATACCATATTTCAATTAATCAAGAATGTAAATGATATATAAATATTAATTATTTAATATAATTCGTAATAATTTAAGTAAAAATTTCTTCGTATAAAAATATCCATTTATTCCGTAACGAACCGTACAAACGCAATTCGAAATTAAAAAGTCACAATAGTGTACGTAGAATAAATGTTGGAAATAAATAACTAGGATTTACCGACAAATCGTTTTTACAGAAATAATTCGAATTTTATTTATTTATTATTTAGTCATCTGGATTTTAGTCTCTGTATCAATTTAATTCCAGAGAAGCGTATATAGTCGGCTATTTGCACGCACGGAATCGCAGCGAAATCAAAGGTCATTCCATGCATCGCATAACGCTACATTATGCAAATTTAAACAGTGACAAATATTCATGAATAAGAAATTTTCATGTACATAAGGTTGCTTTACTCGGTTAAATACGGCGTTACCAAATTTGAATTAATTTATTTAATATACATATTATTATTATTATTATTATTATTGTGATAATAAAATAAACATATATTTCAATTATAAAAGATTACGGTATATATTGCCAAATTGAATTGAAACTTTTACGAAATTAAAGTATGCGCTTTTAGCGTTCGAAATAATTTAATTTTCTAAAGAATAATAATTCCTATATAGTTAAGCGAGAATAAAAAGTGGTATAGACAATGGGCGCACTAATGTAGAAATATAAACGAGTACCATCATCAACGGCAGACCATACGCTAATTTAAGTAGGTATAATTGTGCAAATCAACGGATCATCGTGAAACCTCGTTAAAATCCATTCGTTCACGACACGTTTAATTACCGAGGACTATACTGTACATTTATGCAAATAGTCTCTTTTGTACACCGATTTCTATCGTTTGCCCTTTAAATGTACGTGCACTTATGTAGTATCTGAATGTCTCTTTTCAAAATTTCATAAAATTCATTAGACGCACCTTACTTACACTTTACCATACTTTAGTACATAAAATACAGTAAACATTTCAACGGTATGACAAAATATGTTTATACTTATATATCTTTCAATTCGACTATATCAATTTCAAGTTTATAACTACCTGTATGTACATTTTTCCCGTAACAAAGAAATTTTAACAAACGAAATCGAGGACAGTATAAAATAGTAATATAAAAAAAAAGCCTTTATTCAACTCACTCTCGTTCATCATGGATGTAATATCGACAAAGAGAAATATGAAAACCCCAGACGAACCTGTTCAATCGACCTCGTGTGCAGACGACTTACGCAATACTACAGAACACTCACACACACGCACACGCACACATGCATATATATATATATATATATATAAATAAAAGTTCATCCTCTCTGTTCTTTGTCTTTTATCCTATTGTTATATAAGTATCATACTTTTATTTATATATTTTTACTTTATGTAATTTATTATTTTTTAATTAATATCCTTAAATATTTATCTCTATTTTTAGTATTACTAAAAATGTTCCAGTATATATAAGTAATTAATTGCAAAACACATTTTAAATATATTAACGTGCCAACTTGAAGCCGCAATGAAAATTAATCAATCAAATTACTTGGTTCAACTATTTTTTTTTCTTTTACAGTCTTTCTCTTTATGAAACTTTGTACTGTAATATTCATGAAGAATTTAGTATCTTGCATAATTGAAAATTACGGTACTCCGTTATAAATATTTATAACGCGATAGCAAGGGTTTTTAATTTTCATCTTAATTAAATTTCTTTTCTAATAATATTAATGATAACTAGATCTAAAAAGAAAACATTATTTGTAAATTTAGAGATAATGGTAAGAAAGGAGTCTCTTAATGAGAGTATATTTAAATGTAGAAAATTAAATGAGAAACAAACCATTAAAATATTCGATATACAAAACATTATAAGAATTCCAATAAAAACTGGGGATCTTTCTCGTTGAACGCGCCACTTTATTACTCGAAAACTTTTTAATGTAATGAAAAATTCCACTTCAATATCAATTTTCCTGACATTGAAAAAAACGACGAAAGTAAATAAACAAAAAAAAAAGGAAAAACAAAAAATTTCTGTTCTGGCCATGAAAAATTCATATAATCGATACAATCAAAAGCTTCTATAAAATTTCCCGTTAAAAGGCATCGACGTTCCAACAAACATGAATTTTCAAGAATTCAGGTGCTTAATTGAGAAGTGCATTTTAATGGAATATTTGTTTTTATCAAGTTTCACAGTTACTAAATTAGATTATTCGAATAATTAAATTTGCGTTAAATAAAAAATTCCGTCGAATAAATATTTTACAAGGAGACATCGATCAATATAAGAAAAAGTCAAATGTAACGAGTAGAACGATGACCTCGCGTAGCTCGAGTTACGCATTTTGTTCGAAATAACGAAAGCGAACGAATTCCACCAGTTAATTTTCAATTTTTCGATCGAAAGAGATTGAGTCTCTTTCTTTCTGGCCCTTCCGATCCGGTTTTATTTTCTCCTATACCAACGAAGAGAGACGATCCTTTCGCACTCGTTAGCAAGTAAAATTTTGGTCGCGCGCGACATTGCCACCGCATACCTGTTATATGTATATAGCAAAAGTCGAGAGACTCTTGCGGGCGAAAAAAAAAGTGTCGGCAAGGAGCCCGCAGGGCCGGTTATGCTAATCTACCAAAATATCGAGATCTCCCTTTCCTGCCTACACCTACGTAAATCTCATTCTTTTTCGTCCATATCTCGAGGAAAAAAAAGAGAAGGAAAAGAAAATTTTGTAGAATCTAACAACTTGCGCTACAGGGGTCCTTGCCCACGGCCGAAACTCTTCTTCTTTCTTTTGTTAAGGTATATAGTACAGTACCATATACTCGCCAAAATTGAAAAGTTTGCGAACGTTGAGAGACGTATACACGCGTTGTCGCTTCGGGTTCTACTACCTTTTCTCTATATATTCTTTTACGAACCATGTAGTTGGTTTTAACAAACTTTTGCGAAAAGGTTCGCTTCCCTTGTACTTCAAGTGTATACTACTTCGGTTTCGGGACAATTGGCAAGCAATTAAGTAATGCAGTTGAAAAACGAGGCTAACGAAGTTTACTCGTAAGTTCAATAACAAGGAAAATCTAAGTGCTATGTTTAAGTGATTGCTAATGGAGGATTTCGATTTAATTCTATATCTATTTTATACTATTTTTAATCGGTTAACTTTTTCTCTAGAAAAAAAAGTAATACTAACTTTTAATTTAAAAATAAAAAATGGACGATTACTATTTAACAGTTAATACATACGTTAAAATTTATTCATTCTTTTACAAAATTACATTTCACTCGAAAGATTTTAACATTCCAAAAAAGTCTTTTTCTCTTTTCATTTCCTTTAATAACTTCATATCCCCTATTTGAATATATCCTTTTGAAGTTGCATCGCAACCCTTATATATAGATATGTGTTATTTAAATAGAAAGAGATTGAGATTTTTTATAAAAAGGCTCTGTCGCTATCTTCTACTCTTTTTCAAGTCATCTATAAATATATGTAAATTTTTATATTTATCGATAATTTCAATGTAGATAGTACGTACATCGTTAAATATAAAAATGAATATTCATTAAAATTTGAATTTTACAACATTCAATATTAATATCTCGATCAAATGTAATATGAAAAACTTATACCCCAAAACGTTCAACGTACAAGAAAGCATACGTTCTAATAAAAATAATTCAAGATTTGTATTTACGAGCATTAAAGAAATCCCCGAAAGGAAAATAAATCTTCGCGAGACAAAAAATCCGCACAGGTGTCGAGTAATACACACATACACGTATACACACAATTGCGCGTCCACAAAAATAAATTTGCAATTCAACCAGAAGAGGTTCGCGTCATTATTTCCCCTCTTAGTGCACGTACTCGTAAAAAAAAGGTCGGAGGACCTGGATGTAGGAAAAAAAAATTAAAAACCACACCGAGTCTCATTAGCCTAATGCGGGATTTCACGCGTCTTCGTCTCCGGTGGATTATAATGCATTTGCCGACCGGTTGAGCGGAAAGCGACAGTCGCCGGGTGCGAGCGACTGTTTTGCACCGAGTACGTTTATTTTAATTCTTTAATGCCAAAAGCTCTATTATTATTTTTTTTTCCTCTACAAGATTGTTGCATTAGTAGATGCTGACTTTTATTTTTGTTTACACGTTGGTGAAGTACGATGGTATTAAGTAAATTAAATTTGCCTCTGATGTTATACTAACTTTAATTTACAGTTTACTTTGTGACTCTCCGCGAGAAGAACAAAAAATTTAATCTACGGGAAAAGGGTTGATCTCTCGGAATGAATGAATTGATATTGATCATGCATACTTTATTACTATCGTTATTATTTTTTTTAACGTTATAATTACATCACATACACGCATAATGTATATAAATGTATAAAAAAAGAAAAAGTCATGTTTATCGAGTTTAAGAGTTTAAAGTGTCAGAAAAATGTTAATGCAAGTTTATTAATGTTAAACTAGATTAAATCCAACACGTAAACGAATACCATTTTACATAAATCAATTCTGGTATAGTTATTAATTGCCAGTAAAATTTTTTTGTATTTTCTGTATTTTCACGTATATATGTAGGTATAGGTACGTCCTCAATTGTCGGTATGATATATGTGAGCGTGAAATATGCGTGAAACTCATAAATCAATGAAATGGACGCAAAATGAACTATATTACCACGTACTAGTACACGCAACGAGTGA
This sequence comes from Theocolax elegans, assembly GCA_026168455.1. Lineage (NCBI taxonomy): Eukaryota > Metazoa > Arthropoda > Insecta > Hymenoptera > Cerocephalidae > Theocolax > Theocolax elegans. The sequence continues at coordinate 90,976,978 of CM047426.1, read as the reverse complement.
ATTTTCGTGTTTGCACGTACTACTTGTAAGATTAAAAATTTTAAATTATTAAAATAAAAAAAATCATATCTTTTGTTATTATATACAAATTTATATCTTAATACATTAAATTTACAATTATTTTACACGCAATAGAGCTAATTATTGTTCATAAGTTTAAGAAATAAAAATTAAATCAACGATTGACCTAAATGAATTTAAAATATCATGATACTAGAAAAATCAACAACAACTTTTTTACAGTAATATAAAAACATTTCATTCGAAATGAAAAGGAAACTGATTAAGTGTACAAATACTCGGCAGTTCTCACAACAATATTTTGATTGTACCAATATTTTGCACCTTACGAGACGAGAATGAAATGAATGAAAAAGGGTTGCGAAAGAAAGAAAACAAATGAGTAATAAAAAAATCCGCAAAAAGAAAAGATATCATCAAGAAATAGTGAACAATACAAAAAGGTTCTATAGGTACACAGTTCGAGAGGTATTTTAATACAAACTGCAGAATCGACGAACGAACCTATGGTAGACACTGCCTCAGGATATTTCGATCTGTATAGAGAAGATTTTGCAATCTAGAGAAAAATCTGACGTATGGCGTATTGTGCATCGGGTTATTATATATACAATTGATTTTGTGCCAAATCAATCGGAAACAAATTTTAACTTCTGCCGTATCTAATTTTAAATCAATATGTTTTAATATCTTTATGATTACTTTTAACGTACAAAATTCATTTTGACGTTTACTGACAAATTTTGTTAATTAATACTCTCTTTATGTATACATAAAAAATTAGTGAATTGAATGAGATATATAGAACAATTAATTATTTAATTCTTTAAATGAATATTTACTTAAATTAAATATAAATAACATCGATTAACGATTCAATCAACGAAATATGTATTTGTTCCAATTCAATGTTTTATCAAATACATGTAAAAAAAATCTTTATTAAATTTTTTCCAGTATAGATATAGGTGTGAGTACGTGCATAAAAGAATTTTGATTTTTTGCGTTCTTTTTAATATACGTAAAAAATCAATTGCTCTAAAAATTCGATAACTTAGAATTATATATGTATATATATAAAAGATAAAAGTATAAAGGTACATTAGCTTTAAAATTTAATGTTTAAAATCACGTATTTTGTACTGATTATAAAAGAAAGATCTTGTGAAATATTACGTTAAAATCATCCGAGAAGATCTAAGTATAAGTCAACTCAGCAACGAAGTGCTCCCACGAGACACGTAAATCCATCACATTTTCATGCAATCGCATATTCGCTTATGGGCTCTATAGCAGTACAGACTATCCCTTAAAATATTCAGAATCGTAATGAATCGCTTTAATTCAGATGCATTTCACAGTTTTACGAGAAATTATTGTTGGTAACGTTGTTACTATCGTACACTTTGCAACAATATCTAATTTAACGATTGAACGGCAGTATATATGCGTTATACGATACGAATTCAATAAATTTTATTTGTTTCTGAAGTTTAAGTGGTCTGTTGTATCAAAAGAACACAGTCACAATAAATATTTGATAAATTACGGAAATTTGAATAAGTAAATTTTAATTAACAAATCGTCTACTCAATCCGCGATAACGTATTATACATCTAAACTCTACAAGAAAGCAAGACTACGTAAAACAAACAAAAAGAAGAAACTTGACATCATCAATTATATACCGAAACAGTATGAAATTTATGATGACTGACCCTTTTGAAATCCCCAAAGGCAAGTCGAGCACGTATCGTGCAGTTTCACCAAGTAGCATATACACACATATGTATACCTATACAACGCGTACATGTAAGACTCTATCGGGTAGCCACAAGAAGATGAAGAGATTCAAAAGCTCGGAGTCGTTGATTTATGTCGTCGCGCACGTGAAAAGTGTAAAGAAAGTGCGTCAGGATATCTCTTATCTGAACAAGTAAAGTGCGTGTATCTATATATATATATATATATATATGGCGCATATAACAGCGGGTGATCACGACGAATGCAAACGAAAAGATATACTCCCGCAGTTTCAGCTGATAAGTTGCCAAATTTTTTTGATCTATGGGATCGTTCGTGCTTTGTTAAAACTCGTGCTTGATACAAAAAGATATATTATATATTCTGGCAGTCTTGTTGAATAAAAATTTTAATACAAGAAGAGAACCGCGTACTATTATTTCGAGTTCAAAATTTATCTTATGGTACTTTTTTTTTATTATTCTTTATTCTTTTATTATGCGTTATTTAAATCGTTTCGTTTGATGAAAGTTACGATTCTTTTATTTAAAAAATTTTATATATACCGCGGTAAGGTATACGATGCACATGATTTTCACGATATTTTGGTTATCGCGGTTTAAACAAATTCAATAAAATTAATATAAAAGTGCGGTAAACAATAAATTTTTTAAAATAAAATAATGTAATTTACATTGACCACATTGTACCTTAATACATTAACAACATTTTTCTGGCTAAGTGTAATATTGCGAAAAAAAAGTTTTTTTAAATACAATTAAAACAGCTGATTAAAAGTAACAAATGAATCCAACTATATGTGGCTTCGTTATACGTCGTGTACAAAATAAGTACCCTTTAAAAAACCTCTTAAACTAAATAATTTCGCCATTTAAAATTTTTAATTCAAAATGCATCTTTATAATTGGAAATTGTCAACTGAAAATTAATTAGTCTAAAGCATTCAAAAAGCTTCTAGTATCCAACATTTTAATTAATAAATATATCGAGATACAGGCATATACAACAACTTTACAAAGGTACATTGATACGTACAATTTCACACACTAAATAGAAAAAAATTGGTTAAAAAAGTACCGTATATCACGATTAGATATAATCTCATCCGAATGAACTTAAAATACACGCGATCAAATAGTCCATGTAGCAACATCAATTTAAAACTCTAGACGTTAAACCCTTTGTCTTTCAAACAGCTCTAAAAGTTACTTTGATATATGCATAAACCGAAAAGTACGAACACTTTACCCGAGGAAAAAAAAACAACGAATCACCACATACACCCTTAAAAAAACGTCAGCTGGGTGTAAAATACATGGAAATTTGTGCGTGCCTACATAAATGTATAAAACGAAACTTTAGCGATACTCGTACATACATATAGAGCGCAATTTTTTTTATGACTTTAACGGAAAGAAAAGATGTAATGGATATTATAGAATTCTATGACCATTATTATACGATGGGTTTGTATATACCTACTGCAACATTTGTGCTCTGAAAAACGTGCATTGTACATAATGGCATCATTATGACATTTATTTAGGTGTGTACTTGCAAACATTTTCAAGTGATGATAAGCACAACTTTTAATATTATATATACATTTTTCGTTTTCACGGAACGTTAATTATGGTACCCGTTGTGGTGTAATAACTGTTGTCTATATAGTTAACAAGTCTGCATGTAGATATTATTACATGAATGTGTCATTAAATATCGTGTTGAGAATTGTACTAAATTTTTAAATTCATTTTCTTTATTCGTTAATTTTCAGGTTTTGGTGCTTGACTTTACTTTAAATTACTTTGAAAATTCAATTTTAACTGAATTTTAATTAAAACGAAGTATACATTTTTAACTGTACACACATACGCGTCAGTTAACTTATTAAGACTTTTCTTAACGCGTGTATATATGTATATACCATCTAATATTTTCTTAATTTAAGTGAAAATAGCTCTTTATTTATAAATTAACGATTGAAATTATATAACAATGTATTTAAATTATAAAATTTTTTATTATTCTACAACTATCAAATTTATATGTTAATTCTTTCGATTTTTGACTACTTACAAGCCGATCTAATTAACATTTATTACACGTACAAATACAAATTTTCAAATAAAACATTGTTTGTAAAAAATATGTTTAAAAATATATCCGTAGTGTAAAAAAATATATCTACGTCACGCCAAAACATCCTAACGACGAAAAGGGGAAACGAATGATCGAAGAAGCTCGTTTTCCTTTGTAGGATTCGATGCCATGGGTAACGCAATGACTTTGTCTTTCAATTTACCGAAGTTTTCTGATTCTCTGTCACTGGAGAAACGTACGTATGTTTCCCAGTTACCGATGTGGTTTTGCAAAATGAACCGCTCACGTATACATGCATATAACCATCGTATTCTCTTCCTCGTATTACGTACCCGAAAAAACAAGATAACGCGGTATGTACTCTTCGACATTTTCTTTTATTTTTAATTACATAAACAAAATAATAATATCGACCAAAGTCTGCACTGCACAACTCCTACATTTACATAGGTCTAACGATATATTATGATTTAAATTACAGTAATTCATTTTATTTTTTAATTTATAATCCTGACAGAAATAATCTATTTAAAGTAGTTGTATTATTTAAAAGTGGGTATGTGAATAGTAGTCTATATAACAATCTTTTTAAAGATATGAATGTAACGCTTCTATAGTTTTGATTAACTCGATGAAAGTCACTTTCAAAAGATTAAAAAAGAATAGCTTATAAATTAACAAATATGAAAAATTTATATTTATTTCTATTAAAAATATCTATTAATTCAATTTCTGCCAGAAAAAGGAAAGAATTTTTTCAAGGAAAAAAGACCCTCATAATATAAATTTATAAATTTTAATTCTTCAGTTATCATAATAATGATATTGCATTAGTGTACATTTTATAACTAAAAATTACCTACAAAAAGTTGTTTATTTTTTAATAAAAACAAATTGTTTGTCTCAAAAATCCGACAGACCTTTTTGTATATTCCAAAAATTTTTCAGTAACTTTTCTCTAACCAATTGTATCAAAAACAATTTTGTGGTTGTAAATACTAGAGTTCTTTGTATTTGACATCTACTTAACGCCAAATTTCCATTTTAAAAATGAGTAGTTATAACGGAACAACACGAATCGAAAGGAAGTACATAAGTGTAACGTTGATTAAAGGTAGAAAACAATTAGAACCCAAGGAAGAGATAAGGTCATCCATCAATTAATCCAATTAATCCGGTCAAATAAAAATCCCGAAACGATCGAAGCAATTTCATATCGGTTTTCTCGCTAATTACTTTGCTCCCAAAGCTATGACCGCAAGACAATCGCCTATAGCCCATCCACTCGCCATCCATCATCCGTCATTCCGTGCGCGTGCCTATAGGCATGTGTGTAGACACACACACACACACACACATACATATTTCGATAACCTCACCCCTCTCATACGCGTCTATATATATACAAGTCCTCGGGGACTTAATTATCGCGAGAGCGCGCGGAAAACGTAGGTGCAACGACGGTCAATCAACGAGGTTCTTTTCCCCGTAACGAGCAGTCGCCGTTTGAAGTGTGTATATATATAACCCACCTTTTTCATCGACCTTTGCGGTTTCTTTCCTCAGCTTGTTTTTTGCGTCTCTTCATTTTTACACGGAGACGATCGTACTCTTGATTTCCATCTCCCTTTTTCTTTTTTCACCGGTGTTTTTTTTTTAACTCTGATGAATTAATAATTGACCGTGTTTCTGGTCTATGATTTTCCTTGATTGTTCTAACTTTTCTGTTGCGAGTGAAGGTTCAATTTAGAGGGTATGTCGGTGATAAAGATAAATATGTTTTATACACGACTGTTTGTATGTATTATACCTATGTTGGATTTAATTTATCCACTTAATTTTATATAAAAAATCGTTTTACATCAGAGTTTTAATAGAATCCAAGTGAATAGGATATTATGCGAATTTTCAATTACAGATGGAATTACGCGTAATTCCTTGAAAAAAAATGAAAGGATGTGTCCGCTTAGAGGAAAAAAAAAATGAATGCCAAGATCCAAAAAATAATTAACTGAGAATGAAAAGCTAGGACATTGTATAAGCTCGATCCGTCTCTGTTATACAGGGGAAAATGACATTCACACCTCTCGAAGGAGCTCCTCCTCGTCGAAAGCTAATTTATTTTTCCTCGTCGACGCGCCATAAATCCTTTTCCACGAAAGAAGAAGCGATATTTCACAATTACTCATATACCTATTCAATTTGAGACGAAGTGCGAATGATTTATGCGCGAGTTCCGTGTCGCGCTCGGACGTATAAAAAATAATCCGACCCTCGATCGCGATATAACGCGAACATCGATCTTGATCCCCGGTAAAGAGGTAAAGGAGACTCGAAGAGAAGAGGAAAAAAATAAGGATGAAGAGAAAACGAGAGAAAGACTGAGCGACACGATGTTAAGGGCATAAACTCGGCATTCGCGACGGCACGCGATAAAAACGAAAGAGAAAGAAAGAATGTGTGTGTTTGTGAGTGTATATACCTGCGTGCGGGGGATCATGCGAGAAGGCTTAATAAACAGGGAATTTAAACTTTTGAACGCATAAGGAACGTTTAAGGACATTCTTTTTTATATTACAACTGATCCCGATCTTTCGGGAAAAAATTTATGCGCCTATTACGATTGCGTGTAAAACATGTTTTTTGTACCCCAACTTATACACGTATGTACGAGCTTTTTTCCATTTTTTTCTTTAGTTGATATAGAAGTTGCCAACTTATTTTTTCAATGCAAGCTACATTATGTTACAGCAGCATTTGTCTGGCTTCTTTTAATAAAATCAAATTACTAAAAGTTAAATTAATATTTCGCTACCAAATTTTTTGAATAAAAATAATAGTAAATTAAATTCTAAAATTAAAGAAGTAATATTAAATATTTTTAAATTTTATTATAATTAAATTGTATAAGATACATGTGGGGATTTGAATGCTAATAAATTTTCAAACTTCCCGCACTAAAAACATTTTTGAATTTTTAATTGCATGAATTTCCTCAAAAACTAAGTATACACTACCAATTGTATACAGACATAATTTACTATTCTTTGACGTTTTAATTATTTATGTTCAATTATTCATTACATTAATTGTTTTAACAATTGAGTCTTATAATTATATGAGCATAATTAATGAGTGAATATGAGCATAATTAATTTAAATTTCCCATAGTGTGATAAATTATGGCTTCATGTATGACGTTGTTCTTTCTATTCTAATAAAAATTTATATTCTTTTTACTGAGCATAGAACATTTTTAACTGCAACAAATTTGAATTCTTTTTTCGGGATACATCCACTTAAGATTAAAAATACTGATTTGTAGATAAAATGTCTAAAATTAATAAGATATAAAATGATGCTCAATATTACTGGAAATCGAATAATCAGCTAAATATTAACCAATTATTAAAAAACTAGCATTTATCTACCAAATTTAAATCGGTTACACGGAAAACTAGGATAGCAAACAGTGAGTTGCATATACGCAACGATTTGAACTATTGAGACCGCGAAAATAACGCTCATTCCATCTATACGATTCAATTGTACAAACGCACAGTGTTGACAACGGATTAACGCGTGTGTGCACCTAACGGCTACCTCGTCTTTACCCACTGAAAGAGCTTTTGAAAAAAAAAAGCTCCGAGGATGCGCAGCTTTTGTATGTCGGTAGCACGTGCGAACTTGCGAATAAACTCACTGCCGAGTTTATCGGGTAACGAACGGGTCAGCCCTTTTGTTTTTTTTTTCACTCCCTCCTGACTGAGCTGAGGATTATTGATTGCCCGCGCTCCCTTTTTTTTTGATCGCGTCCCTTTTTTTTGCGGACTCTTTTAAAGTTGGAGCGCGGATTTTTCAATTTCGCGACGTGACAATAAGTAATGGATTCCGGCGCTGATTGCGCAGCTTCGACGCTCTTTCGCGTGTTGATGCAAACGTGCGCGACAAAGTATCAAAGGGCCGAACGGAAGTACGAGCCAGCTTTTTCTTCTTTTTTTTCTTTGTTACTTTTGTTTTCTTCCCTACTTTCTTTTTTTTACCCCAAGTTTTTCCTTTTTTTTTTTAACAGGATATCTGGAACGACGGTCGATCAAAGTGGCTTACGGAAATCGGGTTGGCTAAGTACTGAAGTTCTAACTTCGTAGAGAAGAAATTTATGTGTTATTTTAATCGAGTAAAAAAGTTTTAGTCTTGCATTTTATTTCTAAGTTATTCGTCAAAATTGAGATAATTGACTAATTAATAAATGCAATTTTCATGTCGTTTTATGAGCTAATATATTTAACAGTAATAAAAAATAGTACTAATAAAAATTAATAGTATCTATACATATTATAAATAATTAAGTGTTTAATTATATGTGAATAATATAATTTTTAGAAGATTAGTATAAAATCTTTCAATCATTGAATTTATTAGATTTAATTCTTAACAAATATAGAAATTCATTCTATTTAATACATATATATGAACTAAATAAAGTAGAATAATTCATATTAATCACATAATATTGACACGTAATATGTATAATACTGTTTACAGCATAACAAAAAGTTGCCATATCGATTTCATTAAATCGTAGAAAAAAGTATAACAATTAACTTAATTAAACGAAACGTGCCATAAATAATAATTAAAAATTGTAATATAATCCTCAGGGAAAGAGGAAAAAATAACAAATTGTTTAACAGGTGTTCCAAGTTTATTGCCATTTTAAAAATAAGGAAAGCCAAAGCTTCTCATTAAACTGCGCGCAATCCAACTTTGTATATACCTAGGAGCTTTTACATCTTATATCACGAATTTCATCGAAATTTGGTAACTTGATTCTTAGAGTCGAAATTCTATATTTACCTGAAACCAATTACCTTCTTTACAATTACACGGAAATTTAAAATAATTATTTATAACATACAGGTGCAAAATTTTTATAAAAAATATAATAAAATAAAATTTGTTTTTTTTAAGGTACAACATCGTTTTTTTTACGAGAAGAAATTTATAGTAACGATTTTTTCGTGACCTAGGAAATACATATACCAACTAAGAGGTTATTTAATACAAATTTATGTAGCACACGTGTGTCCATAAATCTAATACATGAATTTTTGTTTGGTTAAATAAAGTATAATATTTAAAATTTTAAATCGAATTTTGAAAGTTCGAGTTACTCGCGTGTATAAGATACTAATTAAAACTTTAAAATACTTTGTGTATAAAATTTTATGATATTCTTGAAAATTTGAATATGTATTTAATACCATGGAAACTTAACTTAAGAAAGCTTGTAAATAATCAGCAAACTTGCTTGTTTGTAAGATATACTAAAAAATTTTAATCCTTAATAATCTATTATTAATTTTCCCTATATAACATATTGATTCAACTTAATTTACAATATGTCTTGTATTGTTTTATCGAATTACAATATCAATGAATCGGTACGATTTCGAAATAATTGCGATAAATTGACATTTGTTCTATTTTACCTAGCTGTCTACCACCTATATCAATAATTCCGATTTCCAATATGAATTAACACAATACGTTTAACAATACAGTTAAGATGTTTTATCGATAAGAGAAGAGTTTTCGAGCCGTGAAAAGTATAGGGTAACGAGATTAACGATACAGAAAAAAACGTTGATTATAAATGAATAAATAGTAAGAGTTAATGTAAATAGAGTTAATCTTAATGTATTCAATAATCTTTATTCATTTTACTTATTTATTTTATGTATTCCTTTTTTAATCCATTAAAATAATTATTCTTATTTTGTAAGAAGATGAGTTTAAGTCTATCCGTAGAAGGAAAAAGATTTAATAATTATAATATTTTAAAATTAATTTTCCCGTCTTTTCAATTAGAAATAAAAAAAGTAAATAAATTTTTTTACATTTTTCTATAAAAAACTTGTAAACATTTTTATTTGAACAAAAAATTTAATTTTACCATCGATTTATGAAAGATGAACCTATGAATTAAAAAAATTAAAGAAAAACATTTATACGAGATTAAAATATAATATCAAAATAATAATTTAAAAAATGTTTAAAATAAATAAATTTAAAAATTAAGACATTTTTTTATTTTGTAATCACAAAAATAATTATAACTCTTTTTCAAAGAGAAAATCTATATCTTCCAACGAATCGCATTGAAGATTTCCACCCTGTTAGAAATTTTATCATTTTTAGACCAAAAATTCAAAACTTAGTTAAACACAAAAATTTTTAGCCGAAACTGGCTAAAATATTGTTATAGTTTTTTTTAAAGAACATAGTTTAGAAAAGTCAAGAAGAAATAATTATAAATTTAGAGTCAAAATTATAAAAAAAGAAATAATAATAAATAAAATAGTCTTAAAATGTAAGTAAAGTGAAAATAATAATAAACTTACCACCGCAAGCTTCCTTGAAATCACTGCAACAGTCCCCAAGTTTGAGGCACGCGTGGTCGCAATAACAGGGCTTATCACCAAGATTTTGTATAATCGCATTAGGCGAGGTCTTTTGGACAACACAAGCTGAATCACGTCCAGGACAGCAAAGCTTAGCTTCGGCACAACTACCCGAAGATACACGACGCACAAGACTCAACGCGAAAAGCGTCAAGGTAAGAAAAATCGTAAGGCTCCTCATGATTGTTCAATCTACAACTATATAACGTGTGATCGTCTCGGCCACGTGCCGCGAGTTCATGTAAGTCTCGACGATTGCTTTTTATCCACCTGCCGACCTGTTGAACCAATTTTAACTCTTTTATACTTTTGTAATACTTAAGTATCAAATGATAATGTAATTTATAACAAAAAAAAAACCAATCAATCGCTGAGGATTCAATTAAACAGTATATATCGTATCTATGAATTATTTTGGTGCTCGTATTAAATTGAACTATAGTATTTTGGTATGTGCTTTCGTCGATATATATGATTGAGTTGTACTTTGTAGCGTTAATTGATTTGATTGATAGAATTTTAATTGGATCTTTCAGCCTTCACTCAATTTAATTCGAAATAAAAATTCGATATTTTTTTTAATCTACTTTAATCGCGTGTGTGTGTATATATATATATATGTGTACAAATAATAATCCAATATACACTTTTAAATATTATTATATTAAAAATTTTTTATTAATACAAATAGATTCTCATAAAAGTTAGTGTTTCAAAAGTCAATCGATAACATTTAATATCGGGAAAATAGAAAAGATTTTGAGATAGGATGAGTTTTAAAAAAATTCATATTCAACCCTCACAGTTGATACCATGCATTAAAATTGAATGTCTTTTTAAAACCTTCAATAAGTCACGCATTTTATAGTAAATTTTAGTGTCTAATATTTTAGCTGTATAAATTTATAGTTATTATACTTTTTTTTTTTATTAAAAAAACGTATTGTCGAGTAAATCAAGTTATAATGTTGATTTAATTCAATGGATTAATTAAAACTTAATGTATACATAAAATTAAAAGCTTGTACTTGCAGTTATAAAATTGTGCGAATTAAATATAAAAAATTTTCATAAAATTAAAAAATTTAACAAAACTTTGAGATTAATTAAATTCACTTGTACAACAAATTTAATTAATCAAGCTTCACACGCAACTTGTCTTCAATCCGAGTATAATTGTACACTATTAAAAGCCTAAAAATAAACGCGACAATTAAAAAATGTTCACTAATTACTTTGTAAAAAAAAAAAGTTAAATTCAATGAAATTAATTCGTAAATAAAACACTTACGTCTCGTTTACCTCCAGTATATATTTATATATTCGAAAAGAAATTAATCGAAAATAAAAATCGAAAAACTAACTAAAAGAAAAACGCGCTCACGCTAAAAAAAACGTAACCAATGGAGTAAATAGGTTTATTAAAAAAAAATTTGTATCCAATTCTCATGAATGTTTTAGTTTACAAGTTTTACAGAAGATAAATCCACGAAATCACTTCCCCATGGATACGCGCACGGTTTCACCACTGATGAATGTATATACATATATACAGGTATATATATATACACACCAGCGGGTACACTGATGCGACTGTGCGCGCTTACGGAGCGGGTGAAACTGCGCGGCTTCGTTGGAATGAGAAGCGAGTCGACCCCCCGAGAGTACAGCGGCGCTTCTCCTTCTACCTGCGGAATATATAGGGACGCCGCGCAAGCTTCTTCCTGATGTGATCGTTACCAATCTATGTGTATCAAATTGTTTCACTTTTATACTTTAATAGTCTTGTTTTTTTTTAATTTGCTCGAGGTTTTAGAGAGTTGTCGTGTCGAAAATTAAATTTTTAGTTCGACAGTTTAGTCGTATGTTTATAAAACTAAGTGATTCGTACACTTGTTGATTCATACCTATATAAATACGAATTTCGTTGTTTTATTTATTTTATAATTAATTAGTCATAAAGAACTTTAGATATTTCTTTTGACTAATTTTAAAATAACTACGAAAGGGGATGGACTAATAAGATGGAATGAATTGATTATATATTAATGAAAATTATCTAATTAATAAAAAATACATTATAATTAAGTGTGAATGTTATAAAAGAAAGACATATAATTTTATTATTTACAATATATTTATGTATAACTTATCAAAAATCTTTAAATTTAATCGATAAATAAAAATTGTTGCTTTATATACACTGCACCTTGTACTAATTAAAAAAATTATATAAAACAATTAATAATATTTGTCTGTTTTGTATTATTTACTTTCTCCCTTTCTCTTTATATACATATACTTTCATTGTATCTCGCATTTCCATTTTTAGAGAGGATACTCTTTTATTCTTCCAAAGGGTAGAAAGTCTTAATGAAAAACAAAAAGTTTGTCGTTTGCTTAGGAAAAGTGCTTACCAAATAAAGTAACTCGAAAGTGTTTTAATAATATTTGAATTTAAACATTTCTCTACCAGAGCGAAATTTTTCCAACCCGAAGAAAATAGTGAAGGTAAGAATCTAATCGAACGATCTTTTAGATAATTCCACTCAAAATACCATTAGATGAAGGACCAGTTATTTTATAAGATTAGAATAAATTTACCTGCTCTTCATCCCTTAAACTGCACTTTTATTTTTTTTTATATTTTATCTCTAATTCTGAATAGAAAGAAAATTTCGATGTAATATATAGATAAAATTTTTAAACATTACACCTATATAACGTATTGTTAGAGAAATAAAGCAATTGAAATCTAGAAAAGGATGAGATGTATTCAAATACAAGAAATGTATAATTTATTGGAATACATAAATTATTAGAGCACATACGTACATCGTGATTGCAATAAGACGGAAATTTCTATAGAATTGAAGGTGAAAGATGTGCGAAGAGAAGATTCAGAGATAAGACATATATACTACTCGTCTTTCAATTCTCGACGGAAGTCACCTGTTAATTTCCGTTCTACGTCGATTCGGGGAGGTTCTGCGGGTACGAACTTAAATAGATTCAACTAAATATATATATATATTGACGAAACGACTGCTTTTGAGAGAGAGAGATAGAGTCGACTTTTCGTAATGATTGCTTTCTTTTGTCTTGCTTAGCGTAATGCTAATTCCTTGTGCTTGTTTTGGGAAGAGTATTGATCATTCCTTAAAGAGACTCGAACAAAAATAATTATCTTTTATTCTCAATTATTGCAATCCTGTGACCTAGCATATTTGAATTTTAGTCAGATAAACAAATATAGTATTTAATGAAGAATGTTTAATGGTAGGTATTTAATAACGTTCCGATGTGTAATTTATTCATAGATGTAATATCTTCCTACTTCCCAAATAATATATAGTTACGTTTCTTATTGGCGATAGTGGAACTTTGAAATAGTTTAATGTTTAATACAAGTTAAGGTAATCGATCGTTTATAATATGCTGCTCTTCAAATAAAGGTCGACATTGAAGCCAGTGTTTAATAATTATAATTATTTATTACTAACATTATTATAAAAAGTTTTGAAGTGTAATGAATATCAAAATTTTAATGTTTGTATCTTATTAATATTGTAATATATACATAGAAAATTAGAAAAAAAATAATTGAAGTAAAAATTAGAAACGAGACTATTCACCTTCGAAAAAAACGTTAGTAGTACATACAGTTATATTATTATAGCAAAATTGTACAATCGCAACTACCGAAATATCTTAAGAACCTAAAATTAAATAAATTCAGTGTAAGAAGAAATTAAAAATTTGTATTAATAATAATGTTTAATAAATAATGTAAAATATACACGATTTTGTTGAAACTAATATGTTAACGGGATGTCAAACCCAAGTTACAGGGACTACACCTTTCAACATAAGAATTATGTTAAAAATATTGATTTAAAATTTTTAAAAAAGTCATATCGGTAGTTTAAAACAAAAGCGAGGGCATGGCGTTTTGATTTTTGAAGAATAAATAAATTTGTTAATAATAATTGAATAAACAATTCTCAGTCGGTAATTATTGTTCTAAAAAGGCATGAATTTTCAACGCGAAAATCATAATTAAACTACAGATTTAAAAATCTGAAAAAATTTGAGTGTACTGTTTAAAACATGCCTAAGGTTATGGCGTTTACGATTTTTTCAAAAATTTGTTCTTTTGTTTATAAAAAAATACTAAAAATGACCATTTTCTAAGTCCAACATCCCCTTAATTGACGGATTTAATTAATTTTAAGGAGTTTGATAATATCGTACATTGCATTGTAGAATTCACCTCTGTGAATTCTGGTTTAAATAAAATAAAAAAATCAATTCAAAACATTTCTGTAATATTATATATTTTCTTTAAATTATTTTACATGTATCAAGAATTATATTTACAAAAAATAACAGTAATATGTATGAATAATTGTTCAAAATTTTTTATAACGTGTTTTTTTCCACAAATCATAAAATTTATACTATCCATTCTAGTTATAACATTTTAATAGACGTCTCTAGTTATTTTTTTTCTTATAGCAAGTAAATTGGGTGACTTACCGTTTAATAGGTCAATATAAATGAATAGCACGAAACAAAAATAAAAAATTATAATGGTCGCTTTTTTATATTTCTTACTTTCAACATTATTTTTCACAGCTGAAATATTATTTTTTTGCTTAGTTATGTAGAAGTTTTACAATATTACATTTTTTTTTACATCAGATTTACACGTGTGCGAGTACTTCATAAGCTAACATTGTTAATTTTGAAATTAATTATATTTGATTAATGTAATATAGAAATTAACATTTTACAAATTTGAAAATAAATATTTTAATCAAATTTTTCCAAATTATAGAAATTAATATAATTTTATTCTATTGTATTTTTACCAAGTCTAATTGACAATCATTGTTTTTCCTTTAGATGTAAAACGAATTGAACAAAAATATTTCTGATTATAAGTTGTATTATGATGAAATAACTAGAAATAACTAAATTAATTAAATTCTTAAAAATTTAAGTTGAATCTTTAAAAAATATTCTAGTAATCAACAAAATGACAAATTAATTATAATTTCTTTAAAAATAATTATTGTTGTGTTTTTTAAAATAAAAAAAGAAAAACATAAATAATTTGGGAAGGAATGATTAAATTGCATGATAAAATCGAAATACATAAAATTACTGTTACAAATACTAAACTCATACATAATTATCTGAATGATAATTCAATTAGTGTAACTAAAATGGACAGAAATTATAATAATACAGTTTTGTATTAAAATTTTAACAATTGATAGATTTATTGTGAGTTAAGATTGATGACTAAAATACAACATCTTGCACTCGCACCAAACATCATGGAAACTAATTACAAATTCATTTAATCGAAGATTCACATTTACAAGATTTCAAACTTATCAGTAAAATACATTCTTCTCCTGTTAAACTTAACTCCTAAGTCTAAAGTGCACGATCGATCAAGATTCCAACTATGTATCGATAATGATTTATTTACAATATCTATTAAATAGTTTATGAGAATAATTTATAAGAAGTTATAACATCTGACATGATCAGCACGGTTTATAAAAATTAATTATACTAAATCGAAAACCGCACATCATAAATCCATTCTCACACTTGTTCAATGTTTACAAAGCTGCACAAGAATTACTTATAAAGGAAATTATGTATTCCAATATCGTCATTAGCTGATTTTTGTGATGAAATTAAAAATAGTTTTTATTTCTCTTTTATTTAATTGCCTGCTTCCCCACATCAACATCTTGCTGTTTTTTTGACTGCTTTTCTCTCATCCTCTCAGCATCTCTAAAATCAATCATTATACTATGTTATCTATAAAATAAAGTGAAGATATAAGTAAGTAAAACCTTATTGAAACAATGCTTTTTATTATTATTAAAATGTTTATTGATAATTGTTACTAATATTTAAATCAAACTATTTACTATCAATTTAAGTTGATCAACAATAAATATTGCTAGTACCTAAATTTGCGTTGTTCAAGAGTTAGTCCTTTATTACTCTCTTGCTCTGCTGCAGCCTTCTTAGTGGTCTTTTTTAAATTTTTTGCCCGTGCCAGTTCACGTTGATTTCCACCTAAAACAAACATAAAAAATTGTAATTTAACTCATATTTTACTAACACTCTTAATTGTTAGAAATAGTTGAGCACCAAATTTTATTATTCTTTAGAAATCATAGTTATTTATACATAATTCTTTAAAAAAAATAATAAAAATATCAAAAATGTAAGACTATAAAATAATTTTAACTTTAATACATTTAAAAACAAGTAATTAAAAATATTAAAATGGTGTAGATACAAAAGAATATTGATGACATCTTTAGCTTAAAATTATTTCACTGGTTCAACATCAACACTTGCCAAGTATATAGTATGCAGTGTCGATAACCTAATTCAGTAGACCTATTTTACTTAACTACCTCTGACGTTAAGACAATATGTCATAACAATCAATTTAAATAGTTCACAAATATCTTTCTTTAAATAAATATATATTATATTGTATTATGTAAACCACCATTTTATATTGTATTCATAGTTAAACAATAACTGAACAGTTAACCCGAAGCTCACCCATTTACATAAGAGAAAATTGCAGCTGTAAACTAAAATTAAGCCTAAAAGCTTAGTGCAACGAATACAATGCTATAGCATTAAATTTAATTGTAAACTTGATTGTGTCAATGTAGCATTATACCATCTGTGAAATAAGTATGCTTTTCGCTTACAAATTACATTCTTTCGACACTACCAGTTATTTTGAAAATGATACAATCCGATACAATTAATACTTGTCAAGTCTAAATAAAACTTTTAATTAAATCACATATATTACAAAAATTATCCAATAATAGCGTATAATACAATTTTTGTGAAAAATACGCTATTCAATCAAAATAGCGCGTTAAACACACATTCACACAAATTCACACCCACACACACGTATATATATGCATATGAACACATATGTGTATCAAGAGGCAGCAGACGAAAGCATCACACGCAAGATTTTTCTGGAAGCTATCACTTTCTCATAGAGAGGAAGATCCGAAGATGCCTTTCGAGTGTATCAAATTTCAAGTGACACCACGCATCGTTACCTTATTCTTTTTCAAAACGACGCTAAGTAAATAAAAAATTATGGTATATTTTGTAAACAAAATTGTAATGTGGTAGACGTTTTGTAATCGGTAAGCAAACTCGGAAATATAGCGCGTAAAAAAATTAAACAAGGAAGAGCAGTCACGATAAATATGTATATACACAAAATCGTTAATGAGGAAAATATGGAGGATGAGCCGTTTGACACATTTACAGCGATCAAAAAATCAAACGCATGAATATTTCAATGTGTACGTGTAAATATGTATAATTAACCATTTTTTAAGCTCGTGTTTACGAATTTAACGAAACAAATAAGAGGTGATAAACTACAATGATGGATCAGCCTATACAAACCAAGTGGTGATAAAAAACTAATTATTGAATGGGACGATGTGCCCGCCAAAACTCCGTGTACACAATTGCGCGTTTAACAAAGGAGGGATATGATAAATACGTATAACAAAATAGGAATAGTTACTCACGAGTCATGATTTTTTAGCCTTGATCTCCGATAAACAAGAACTCGTTGATATATTTTAATATCCGAAGATGTGCTTCTTTAATACAGAGACCCCGAATCTCGAACTGGCGTGCTGAATGGATTTTCCGAATTCTATTTGTTAAGAAGGACTGCAGCAGAGGAGACAGAGAGGATATATTTTTTTAATACGCCAAAGCCGCGAAATGTATGGTAAAAAAAAAAGAAAACTGTGAGCGTGCGTTGCGCTGTGTTATATATATCAACACCGCTCTGAACTCGTAGTTTCGTAGAGGTCGCTCGCAGCGCCTTTCAAGCGGGAATGCGGGGGTTGTTTTGAAATGTATAATTAAATAATAAATACGCGTATTAGCGACTGTCGTCACAGTCTTTACGGATTTAAATTTTTTGATGTGTAAATAATTCAATGTTTATTTTTTAACTCCTTAGTTGTTTACTGTATGTTATAGACATGCAATATCGATTTCTTTTTGAATGCATAATGTATAACGTATGTATAAATAATACTATTGTTTATTTTAAACAATTTATTGGATCAATAATGAAAATAATTATTTGTTAAAAACTATGCAAAATTACTACTTAGTAGTAAACGTTCTATTTTTACTACAAAAAGCTCAAGGATGTGACTTGTATCAATTCGTTATAAAAAAATATTGACTGTTTTGTATTAATCAATTGTTTCAAAGTAAAATAAAATAAGTATCTACCCTACTATTTTTCAACAGTAAAATTGATTTATATTATACATATAAGTAATTATGGAATTAGTAGATGTGGGATATTTCTTAAAATGAAAGTCTTGATGTATGTTGTATAAAACAATTTATTGACTTCAGTATAAACAAAAATGAATTTTATTATAAATCTTACATTATTGAACGTATCAACACAAATAAGTTTAGAATTATGACAAATTAAAAAAATTAATCTCAGCGTACTATCTGCAAAATATATCTATAAAATGTATCTTTATTACAATATCTTTAATAAACATTCATTCATCGAAAATTCGAAAAAAAAGAAGAAACAAATTGACAATTATCTTGATCATATTTTATACTGGAGCATGGAAAAGTTCGTTTAGTTATTCGTACGAAAATTATAAGACATTAATTTTCGACACCACTTTTATACAAAAGACTTTTGTGAGTTCTCAAAAAATAGTATCTTTTGCTCTTGACGGTGGCTTCAATGCGAGTTTTTCTTCTTTTAGTGCCACATTAAATTCATTGGTCGCTTTTTTGCTCAAGCTTTAAACGACTTCAATATAAAAAAACACAGCTTTGTAAGGAATGACCGCCGCAGTTTTTTAATTGCACAATAAATGCAGTTCGACTTGAAAACTGTAACGGGAATACACTAACGGACGTGAACGATTATTTACGATTTAGTTTTACAATGAAAAAAAAATGATTCTTCTTACTGGATTGTAGCATTATTCAATAATAATGATGATTAAAATTTAAAAATAGTTCATTTATTTTTATAAAAATTTCTTTATAAAACTTAGTTTTAAGAACTATCACAAATATAGCTTTATTTTACATATATGTAACATTCACGTCCGCATACGCGTAAAAAAGGAAGAAGGATTTTTTTTATTTATCTTTTTACAATTCATCTTGTGGAGTTTTGTTTGGTTTGCCACTGCGGTCGTAACCTTTGAGTGGATTAGTAGCGTGTTTAGAGATGTATTTGATAAAATCATCAAGTTCACGTCCACCTTCGTATTTCACTGGGCTAGATTTCGAATCTTTAGGTATCCAGAATAACGTTGGGAATCCTCTTACTTCAAAAGGCTGTGGAACGTCGTTTGCCGTAGCATCGAACTTGATAATTTCAACATCTTCATCAGCAAGTTTCTCACCTAATTAAATAAAACATAATTATTTAGACAAATTCATTCATTATAATGCCTATAGAGAAATACCGCGTCTTTAAAAAACAATAAAAAAAATTTTTTATTGAACATGTTACAAGTTTCTTACCCAATTCATCGAAAATGGGAGCGAGTTTCTTGCAGTGTCCACACCATGGAGCATAGAATTCGATAAGGGTATCTTTACCATTATTCGTGACAACATCATCGAAGTTCTTTGCAACTGCGACCTTGACATTACCAGTATTATCTTCAGGAATTGGTTCAGACTTGAGGTAAGGTTCCAATGAACCTGCTTGTAAATCGTTCAAGAACGATTCGAATTTTTCAACAGTAAATTCTTCTTGAAGAACGAACTTTTGGTTACGTTCATCACGGGCCAGAATGACAGGCTTGTCACCCTTAACGAAGTCAATACCGAATTCGTTGAGTTCATGTTGATATTCGTCTTTGTTGGAAATAGCAAAGTTGAATTCGGGGAATTCTTTAGCAACCTTCATAATCCGATTGCGCCAATAGTTAGTACCCTTTGGATTTTTAACATAATCAACGGCATAGTAAGCAACGACCAAGGGGTTCTTAAATTCTCTGTCGTTGTCACGAGACCGTACACCCACCAATCCGAAACTATAAAAAAATATGAAATATTACAATTCTATAAAATAAATATAAATATATATTTTTAAATTAATTGCATAAATATTATGATAAACTGGAATTGATAGATTTTAAAGTACTTTTTAAACTCTTATTCTCATTTTTTCATAATTGAGTTAATATGACATTATAATTAAGAATGTATTTTGATAAAAAAAACTCACTAATTGCTTGTAACAAAGCCGTTGACTTCATTGATAGTATCACCACCCTCGAAAGTAAGTTTACTAGGTTCAAATTTATTATGCAAATTCTTTGGTCGGTAGAGAACAATGTCATTTCTGAAAATAATTTTTTTTTTTAAATATTAATGTTCTTTATAAATATGAACAATTTTATGTACTAAACATTAATATCAATACTAGAACAAAAATTTTGTAAAAATTACTTACGTAAGGCCTTCCTTTTCAAGGATTTCTTTCGCAGAAGTGTGAGCAAATGTACATTTTTCTCTTAGTTTCTTAGCAACAGTGTGGAAAGCTGCAGATAATGGAGAATCATCTTTTTCAAAGAACCCAACAACAGTTACTTCATCAGTATTTAAGAATGTTTTCAGGTCTTCAAGAGTCTTAAGCTCCTTTGATGCAGGTCCAACTTGACCCTAAAATATAAAGAAAAAAGATCAATTTGGTATTGATGGTTTTGTGGTATGCAGCAATTTATATTTTTTGAAACAATAATATTTACCTTCATATATTTAACAATACCGGCAGCTTCCCTGGGTCCATTGTAGTCGTTGACCATTTCATCCTTAGCAAAGATTTTCAGAGTTGGATATCCACTAACAGAGTATTTATTACATGTGTCTTTGCCAGCTTCGGTACAGTCTACTTTGGCCAAAGTAATAGGTGGGTCGCTGCCTCTCAACAATTCAGCAGCTTTAGCATATTCAGGTTTCAATCGTTTACAATGACCGCACCTGTTTAAAGTATAAATACAATCAATATTGATCTTCTACATTATAATAGTAGTTGCATTGCTTCTTATATAATTTAAAATATCTCTCAAACATAAATTTAAAATAAGTAAAAAGAGTGTTAATTTTTGTATTGAAAAAAAATTTAATACATTAAATGAACAAATGTATTATAAATAAATAATAATTTTATTAATTTACATATATTAATTCATTTTATATACAGTTAACAATAATACAGAGATATGCAGAACTATAACATTGTTTAAATGTAGGTAAAGGTTAAACGTGAGAATCTTTGTCTTAATTAAATTTAGATAGATGTTTACATGTATGTATTGACATGAAGAATTTTAGCCAAATATTTGCCTAAGGCTTTAATAATATGAAATTTTCAATCCAGTAAACAATAATTTAATTATTTTGTAGATATAGATTATAAATAAACATTGACCACACTAGAACAAAAAATTCATTAGTTAAACTGAACGCTGTGTTTTTATTGAACCTCATGATTGTCTTGTATTCAAATATATTCAAATTATCATATGTTTATTAATTTGAAAGAGATAAGTTGAACGAGTACAGTTACAGATCCAAGATAAGCATTGGATACTTCAATATATCACATATACAGAATTCATATTATTTTACAGTGCTCAAAATGTACAGGCACTTGTTCTCTTAATCTGAAAACCTACATGTATATAAATCGTTTGATTTTGAATAAATTAACTTATTTGGCGAATTCTCGCAGCACACCACATTCGAGCATCTCGAGCACCATGCACAAAGAATGTACGAGTCAAATAAAATATAAAGAAAAAGTAATAAACATAATATACAAAAGTGTAAGAGTAGTTAATCGAAATAATAGTGATTAGGCGTCTAAATTTAAAATAACCGTAAACTCACCAAGGCGCGTAGAACATGACGAGCGTATTATCATGGCGCCTAAGTTCCTCGGCAAAGTCACCATCACCCCATTCAAGGACATCTTCTTCAGCAGCCCATGAGGTTGCAACGAGAAGTGTCAGGATCAGACACTTGGTGATCATCCCGACTGTATATAGTTTATCACTTTTATTTACGTCAAAGTGTCAATTCGGGTGTGAGTGTGTGTGTGTATGTATGCGCGTGTACGTGTGAGTGTGTACGTATCCTTGCGGCCGCGACTGCCGGCTAAAGACGACGTGGCCACTCTCTCAACTCGGAAAAGGAGCCACGGCGACCCGAACGCTATCTATATCAATATATGTATATATATACGTGTATATATAACACATTATAGATTTAGTTTCTCTCTTGTCCGCATGGTGAAATGAGATATTGGCATCTTCGTCAGCACCGGCAGTGGTTGTCCGATTGTGTTTCTTTCGTTTTCTGTTCTTGTCTCTTTCAGTGCTGTCGCGATCCGATTGGTCGTTGACACCGGCATCGTGACGCGGTAATATCGTATACGTATTACAATACGGATTTTCCTTTGCCAGCAAATTCTTCTTTTTTTTACAACAATGATACGATTAAGCATTTATGACTAGCGCAATTTTTATACCGTTTTCTTCTTGGTTGGTTATTTTCTTTATTTGGCAATATGTAAATAACAAAGTTTGCTATTTTGCGTTTTAATGTAAGCTGCTTAAATGCATAGGTTTTCACAATTAGTGATTTTAATACTCTACTTAATAATATTTTTTGAAAATTTTAAAATTATAATATTATACATTAATTGCTTAAGATATCTCAAATTTAATTTATTGTACACTCGACCATTTAACGAGATGTCCAACCCAAGTTACAGGGATCTACACCCTTCAACATAAGAATTATGTTGGAAATAACGGATTAAAAATTTGAAAAAATTCACATGGGTAGTTTAAAACAAAAGCGAGAGCGTGGCGTTTTGATTTGTTAAGAAAAAATAATCTTGTTAATAATAATTGAATAAACAATTTTCGGTCGGTAATTATTACTCTAAAAAGGCATGAATTTTCAACGCAAAAATCATAATTAAATTACAAATTTAAAATTCTGAAAAAATTTGAGTATACTGTTTAAAACATGTCTAAGGGCATGGCGTTCAGAATTTTTAAAAAAATTTATTTTTTTCTTTATAAAAAAGTATTAAATATGACTATTTTCTGAGTCCGACATCCCTTTAATAGAATTTCTATATTTATTTATTCGTTAAATAGAATATTAATAATTTTTTGTTGACGTTAGATCCAACAATATATCTTGCACAACGATTCTCAATCGAATACTTGACACTATATGTATAAAATTTTAATAAATACTGTTAACGTTAAGCTTTCAGTCGGAATTTTTTGATTAAAAATATACAGGAGAATATTAATAAAGTAAAAATTTAGGATTATATTTAATCTACCTCAATATATAATATTAATTTAAATTATATTTAGTAAATAAATGATGAAATTTTTCATTACCATTACATATAGTATTTAATTCTATTACTATTCATTAATGGTTGCTTCGCATTATGGGTTAATTATGTTCATAGATATATATTTAATAAAATGCGAAAAGTATATTTAAAAACATAAATAAACGGTCAAATATTATTGTTTCAATATTTTATTAACAGTAGGTACAGTAGAGACCTATTTTTTCAGTCTTTGGAAATATATGACATGTATATAGACAACCAGATGGCAGTGCTTGATCCAAGTATCTCCCATGAATGTATATATTTATAATTTAAATACTTTATTACTATTGTATGTTCGTAAAAATGCAATATAAATACAATATGCATAAAAGCGTTCACTTTAAAATATACTTTATCTCATTCCAAGGAAAAAATTATATATTTATTAAATTATATACAACGGATTGTCGATTACTTTTCTCTTTTTTTATTTTATTTAACTAGTAATGCAAAATATAATAAAAGGTATATATATTATATAAGTAAGGTCTATATAAAGATAATCTGTGTAGCAGTAAAATCCATTTTACTGCACGTATTGAAAAACACTTATTTTGACCAAATTGCAGTTATTAAAATATTACATCAATTTTTAAAATAAAAAAATTTTTTAACGAAATTTTCGATATTTATTTAACCGATCGTGAGTCATCGCAATCGACTCGAAAAAGAAAAAAAGTACCCTTTGATTGGTTGACCTATCGTAAAGGTAAGGAAAATATAATAACCCCTCACTTACGGTTTTTTCAACCTTAGAATTGAGCGAGTTGATACAGTCACCTGTATATTAAAATAGCGAAAACACAAGACTGCATACGTAAGAAAAGGGGGAGAGTAAATTGTATGAGAGAGAGAGAAAGGGAGAAGAAGGCATATATATAAGGAGCGAGAAAATGCACGAAGGGGGAAAAGTGTCGGCTCGTAAAATTCATGTAGATACGCGAGGCGCATATCGCTCGGTATATTTGCATACCTTAGTGCGTGTATAACCGAGAGAGAAAGAGGGGAGAAGGGATGGTTGCTCGAGCCGTGTCTTTAATGCGGGGTGTGGCTCAACGAGGTTCGTCGAGAGGGAAGGAGAGATAGAGCGAGCAATAAAAAGTGAGAAGGATGCGCGTGTACGCCGATAGAAATTTAGAGGGAGGTTAAATTGACGAGATGTATCGAGTCACATATTCAAGTACATATATACTTCGTTACTTATTTTCGTATATATAGTTATATATTTCGATGAATATACCTCAGAATTTAGAGTTGACAAGAACCCTCTCTTGATTTTATTATAGAATTATGTAAATGTAAAACTTATTAGTTGATCAAATATTCTAAAATATGTTCAATTTACTTGTATAATAATTTTCTTTATTTATATTCATGAAAATATAGCAAAATGAAATTTAAATTTTATATTAGGTATTTATTATTTAAATAAACACTTACGATGTATATAGCACTGTTTTAAAAACAAATAAAAAATGTAGTTTCTTGTTAAAATTATTTTAGACTTATTGCAGGAATGAGTAAGTTATAGTTTTAAAAAATAAGACTTGTTTTAAAAAAACGCAGACCAGATATGTGCACAAACAAAAAACTCTTAATAGAATTTGTAGTCTATTTAAAAAATTATTTTAAAAGAATAGGCGAAAAATTGACTATATTTATATTTCCAATAAAACGTTTTTTTTCGTATTTTTTAAACATTTGTTGGAGTAAAATCCAATTTTTGTCCTGTTTTGAGCTATTTCCCAGGTTGTAGATTAAGTGTCAAAGTAGCTTAGCACTATTTAAAAATTACGGTAAAAATCTAATAAAATCGCATTTATATACGTAATTTCTATATGTACGTTAAAAATAACTTGTCATTTTAATAATGGAACTGAATCTATATATAAAGATTTAAATTTACTGTTTTTAAGACGTTGGAAAAGTAATATGAATGTTTGAGATTTGTTCATTCCATCAAGTCACAGCCTGACATACAAAGGAAAATTACTATAGTTTCCAATAAAACTGGCCATAATTTATTGTGAATTTTACTCTAATTCTTGTAATATTTATTATACGCTGAGAAAAAAATTGTAGTAAAAATGAAAATACTGTCCAGTAATATGAAATTACAGACAGTAAAAATTAAAAAATTACTATAATACTGTATAGGAACGTTTATTATGAGTCTATTAATTTTTACTACAATTTTTGGTAACATTTACCATAAGTTGCGTAAATTTTACTATACAGTACAGTAATTTATTGCATTTTAAAAGTCTGTCATTTCATTACTAGACAGTATTGTAATTCTTACTAGAAATTTTTTATTGTAAGGTTTGTAAATTTTAATATAAACTATATAATAATACTCCTCCGTGTGTCAGTCTGTTACTTGTTTACAAGAAACTATTGTAATTTATATAAAAGGTTTGTAATTTTTAATACAAAATTTCTCTCTGTGTAGGGGAGACTGGGGCATTTTTGAACTTTTTTTTATTTATTTTTTTTCTTATCGAAAACGATATAATTTTATACATGGGATCATGGCAACTTCAAATACTTTCCTCTAGCTATAAAGACAAATTTTTTTACCCACGATATTTATTGATAGGACGGTTTATTTACGGTTGAATAAAAAGCATTTTGTTCTAAAATGCCCTAACCCTGAGGTAATTTTGAACATACCCTGGGGTATTTTTGAACTTATTTGCGATTTATTTTTTTTTTTCAATGTAAAGATTAATATTTTACAATCTAAACTAACGGAACTGCAAATCCATACTTTCTATATAAAATCACCGTGCACCCATTTACTTAACACATTCAAATTTACCCCAGGGTTCGTGTTAAAAATTACCCCAAAATAGAAAACAATCTGTAGATACACAGTGCGCAACAGTAAATTAATATTTTCCAACGTAATTACGATCAAAAGAAAGCTAGTATTAATACTTTCAACGTGTGTGATTTGCAGGTATATAAAAGGTACAGCGCAAGTGTGCTTTCAAAAACTAAGAAGTACAAATAAAATAAAATGAGATTTTCATTTTGGCAGGTTTCGAGTAAACGTAAACAATCAATTCGGAAATATGGGTGATTTGAGATAGTAGCATTTATTTAAAGAAACCATCCTATTATAGCATAAATATTACGATATAAAAGAGCTATTCAAAAAGTTCAAAAATGCCCCTGTTCAAAAATACCCCAGTCTCGCCTATATATTAAAAAATTGTTGCACGATGTGAAAAATTAATTCTTAAATATTTGCAGTGTATAATGTTAATGTGTTTGATCCTTTAGTGCACAACATGTCGAATTAAATTGTGGTGCGTTTCTATGATACTCTGGTTTCTTTTTAAAATCGCATAATTTTAATATCTATAATGTAGATATATATTAAAATACCGAAATCCAGAGTATAAGAAACGTTGCGAATAACCGAACACCCGATGGTGATGCACCGCACACACACATACCTACAGCAAACCTTAAGTATATCACGTAACGTGCATAGACGTTCATATTCCCTCTCTCTCTCTCTTACTCGTATATATTCGCTTAGGAAGGGAATGGCGGGCGCGAAACGCCCAAGATTAACGATCTCTCGGAGCTTTCACGAGTATTACCCAAGGGGAGGGTCGGGTAAAGGATAACGCCGCAACCCCCTTCACCTACCTCTCCATCTCTCTCTCTCTCTCTCTCTACCTACTCTCCGGTTTTTGCGCGAATCCGCGTGGACGAGCTCGCTCCCATTTGCCTATACGGATGCACGAGCGAGGATTCGATTTTCCTGCGGCACGCTGGAATTCACGTATATGTATATATATATATAGAACCCCCAGTTCATCGGTGTTATACACACACATATATATTCAGCTTGTTACCCTACACGTACCCGTGAATATGTCTATAGGTATATGTACCTGATGTGTATACCTGTGGAAAGGAATGAGAGACTTTGTCTCGTTATACGTATATAGCACATATATATATATATCTATACTTGGAGCTTTTACGAGTTTCGCGCGATGCGGTGCTGGGAAACGTATGTATATATGCCTGTTCTAGTGTATACTTTTTTAAGAGATTGATATTCGCGCTCGCGTGCCTCCTGCGAATTTTTCCGGGATATATACCGCTTTTTTCTCGTACACATTAAGGTATTGGATAACCATTTCAAATTAACCTTTTTAATTGTTCATACGAATCCATTCGGATAATATTGTCACTTATCACGAATACTTGTCGTTAACTCAGCTGAGTGTATTTATATTGAATATATTTTCTAACATTTGCTCAATCGATAATTTATTTAATCTTTTATTTTTGTGACGAATAGTCGCGCGTTAACAAATAGTTCTTACCGTAAGTAAATGTGAATTTATATATGAAAAAAATGTTGCATATAGTAAAATGACACAGCGACTCAATATTTAAGACATGTGAGCTTAATACAAGTAATATTATTTCTCACTGTGTAGTTTACTCGCAAATAAATCGCGGATTAACCACAAATTATTATATTTCTCAGTATGCAAAGTACAATACATATTGTTGGGAATTTTATTGTATCGAATCTCAAAGTATAAAAACATTTTTAGTTTATAATACTTATATTCGTTACGTTCATACTCTATACAAACTCTCAACACGCGGACAAATTTAAAATAACAATGCATATATTCTCAAATTTCCAGAATATCTGGTAAAAAACAGAAAATATTATTATTCGATTGCAATAACTTTAACCGAATAAAATCTTAGCGAATGTACTAAAAATAAAAGCTAATAATGCAACTGGCTGTATATATACGCATTCATGAAATGACTACCCTACAAACTTATTTCGCTTTTCCATAGAGAAATGCAAGCACGATGACACTAGTAAAATTGAAATTCCGTTAATGAAAGCTCCGAGACTTGTCGTGTGGCCTAGAGAAAGAGAGAGAGGTAGGGGGGGGGGGGTAGACGGTATGAACGTTGGGAAGCTTAGAAAACTACATATAAACCAATGACGATGCAGTTTGGAAAGGCGATCCTTCGTCTCGAGTATATAACCGGGCTCTTTCGACAAAGCAGGGTATATTGGGTTCGGTGCGCAACAACAGCACCAAGAGCAACCAGCACCCGAAGGAAAGGAACATCAAGCAACAGCTAGGGAATTAGCGAAGCTGCCACTCACGGACGCGCGAAACTCCACGCACCAAGCCCTGCTCTTTTTCGTAACTCCGTACATTCCCCGCCACCGGAATTCCTTCAACTTCGAACGTGGGATTCGTTGTGTCTTCGATATTAACGATCTCTCGTTGTTCTTCCTTTCCGACTAAGGACGCCCGTCTCTCTAACCCACGTGTATAAACATATGTCAATACTTATTGTTCAAACAGTTGCTTTATTTTCAAATTAATCGTACATACATTCGTACACGAATACAAGTAACCCAATTAATTTGAATTTTCCGGAACTTGTCTAACAAATATATATATATATATATATGTATAATCGAATTTGAATAATAAATTTAACGTAAACGAAATATGTATAAGGGAAAAGAAAAAACGTGATTTAAAAATGAATACAATTGAAAAAGATAATTAGATAGCGACAGGCAATCTTAGCATCACTTTCCAATGATACTCGTATATATACATTTGCGCATACAAGAGCTCGGTATTATTATTGTCACGGGCGCGGTTTCGGTCGGAAATTCTATTTACGACCCGTGGAAAGGCTATTAACTCTTGAGCAGAATAATTGTCTTTGTCAGTCAGTGTATTATTTTATTATTTCTTATTCCTTTCCGTTCAATTGAATATTAATTCATAATACACGTCTTCATTTTTCTAAGTAACATTTCCATTTAAAATGTGTACCCCCTATGAAAATGTGAGTGTATATATATATATGTAGTTTGAATGAATGAAAATTTAAAAAATAACGATTAAAATTTTAATGGTGTGTATCTTGGAGAGTTGCATGGGTGTGATCGATGGTATCAAAACATTTAATTAAGGAACACGTCGATCCATTAATCTTTTTAAATTCACTTGTTCGACTAAT
Source organism: Theocolax elegans (assembly GCA_026168455.1). Taxonomy (NCBI): domain Eukaryota; kingdom Metazoa; phylum Arthropoda; class Insecta; order Hymenoptera; family Cerocephalidae; genus Theocolax; species Theocolax elegans. The sequence goes on along the minus strand of CM047426.1, from coordinate 90,947,032 downwards.
GATACAGCTGTAGTGTATTACAGAGGTAACAATCCTATACTTAATGATTCCGTTCGCCCTATATAGACGGAATTTCGTCAACTAGCTTGTTAATTTATAGACCGAACAGGCGATGTTTACATTTATATTTGACATTGTCTCTATAACTAGCTATAAATACTCTTGTTTCTGCGCACGTGTACGCGTTGTGTAAGAGATTATATTATTATTTTACATTTCATAGGTGCTTAAATAGTTTAGTGATATTTCAATATAAATTATTATTAAAACATATCATGAGTAAAATTTTATATTATTAATAGAAGAGGGGATTTGTTAATGTTATTCGGTAATTTTAATAATCAACTTTCGTTAAAATAAATAGATCAGTCTGAAATTAAATAAAAATTCTTAAATATGTTAACCATATTTTAAAAAATAATATTGTAATATAAAATAAAATGTAAAAAAAATTTGTAATATATGTACACTTGTAATGGAAAATGGGTTATAATAAAAGTAGAATAAAATGTAGTATAATCGTTAAGAAATCAAATTTGTTAGTAAAATTACAGTATAATTAACATAATTGTTCCGAATGTTTACTTTGTATGTCTTAATGCGCCGCAAAATGTAGAGTTGATAAAATTATTCGCCTAGATCGCAAAGGATTATCCAAGGACACCTTTTTCACTCAGAGATGTTGATAATCTTTTTGTTGCTGTGGGAAAAAATTTATTAAAAACAAAAAAGAATCTTGATTCTCGAGCAGGGCAAATATGAGTTTCGCTGCATCTGAGCCCAACAGCGGCTTTTTCGAGTGACTGTACTGGATCGATAAAAAAAAGATTCATTATAATTATTAATCTTAATATTACTATATAAATTATTAATTTTAATTTCACTAATTAAAATATTTACAATAAAATAAATAAGATTTAGAGTCAAAATTTAAAATAAAATAAATTATTAACAAGAATAATTAAATTGCAATTCATATTATGACAATCAAAATTAAAAATAAATATGTTTAAACGTAACCACTGCTTAGTTATATGAAAAGAACATGAATAAGTATCGAAACAATACATAAACCTGAAGCATTTTCAACGTGAACGAATAAGAATTGTCAATAAAATCTTGGTTTTTTTAATTAAAATTAAGTATATCGTATTCAACAATTTTTCGTTGTAATTATTATATTCAACATATAAGTATAGATATTAAAGTATACACGGAGAGCAAAGTTTCAGTAAATTTTACAAAAATTCCTGTAAATTTTACTAAACTTTCATTAACGCGGTAACAGACTGGCGAAATCTAAAAAATGATTAAACTTTTTATTAAATTTTACTAAACTTTTTATTATCTTTTACTGAAAGTCTACTAATTTTTACTGAAAATTCAGTAATTTTTTGTATTTTGGCAATCTGTTACCGTGTTAATGAAAGTTTGTGTAAATAACAAGTTAAGTAATATATTTGTGTACATATATTTATACTATATAAAATTGATTAAAACCCTAAGGAATTTCCACAAGAGAATAATAACCCCGCAAAAATGTAATCCAAGAATTTAAGAGCGACAATAACACGCGTATAGGTATGCACATTTAACGATTTCTCGCATCACCATATTACGTATAAGAAAAAAAAGGCGAACGATCCATATAAAGAGTATCGTAACCATATTTAAAGCGCGACAGAATCAAATCGTTAAAAACAAGATGAAAAACCGGCGAGGTTGAAAGATATCTGTTTACATGCCATAAGTCGCGGGTATTAAAAAAAACCCCATAATTACACATGCGTTGTCATTAATCTTGGAGCTCGCGCGGGCACGAGCAGCAATTTCAGCGTAACGGAGGCGACATTTCTTCTATCTCCCTTTCCTTTGGTTTTCAATGTACGTACATACGTATATATATGTATATCTGGAGTTGTATACGTATACGCGTGAGTGTGAGTTTTTGCCCCTTCGATTTCTGTACGTGCACATTTCTCAGGTCTCTGGTTTTTTCGAACGTAGGTTCGGAGCGCGCGTGTTGATAATTAATGATCCCAAAGCGATCCCGAGGAGAGGTGTATACTATGTACTACGCGACTTTGTCTAATTTTAGGGCAATCTTTCTTCGTCTATCCGTTTCCTTGACTGCTCCATCTCCCTCCGCTAACATCGGGGAGATCACCCGGGTTTTAACGTTAACTTTGATGCAACTTAACTTTGGTACAACTGTGGTCGTTAACTTGTTTATGAACTTTCTATCTATTTATCTTTCTAAACGATATACCCTTATTCGTTACATTTTCATTTTTAATAATAAATATATCACGTGTTTAACTATTCTAGTCTTGATATCCGGAGTATCAACGTTATTTTCATGTCATTGAGAGCGAAAGAGGCATTATTGCAAAGTAATAATCGAAATTGGCACAATACCAAACATAAGTTTCTAGTCACCGTCAAAACTCACTGGATGCGTCCTATTTTCTAAACGTCGGAAACCAAAGATTTTTACTCTGTACGTTGAGAAAATAAGAAAAAAAAAGTGTCCCGGGTGAAAGAGCATCGAAGCAGATGCGACGTATAGAAAGATGGACCGCATACCAAAGAAAGAGTTAAGTTAAAAAGTAGCTACGTCAAGTTCCTTACTAATCTCTAATTACTGGACTTCGATCGAGGATAATATTTTCATAACAATGTCCTGAGTTAATCTCCCTTCTCGCGTCGGGAAGAAAAAGGGTTAGGATACCAGATGTTAAGGGATTACCAGCACATTCATTTCTAGCTGTACCCAACATAAAATAAGCAATACGCTATTAATAATGATTCAAATTTAATATTTCGATGATATAATTCCAAAACTAAGGCGAAAAACTGAAACACTCGATACACGTGTCCGCGCAATTCGAACGTAAAATTTAGCATTATACATTGAGTTTGGAGAAGCATCAAACAAATTGAAAAAAAAAATAAATCCAGTCTCACGCGGGACTGACATAGACAATCGATGTATATCGGCAATAGGTTTAAAAATAAAAAAAAGGATACACAGGGAGATAGATTTATCTGGTCGGTTCAACGAGAACGTAAAGAGAACCGAAGGAAGCTGGAATTTCCGGTTGATTCGACGCGCTAACGATGGGGTGGTTTCGCTCGCGCGGCCTCCCTTTCTCAAAGCAATTTACACAATAATACTGGTTGGAAGGGCGCAAATTAACGCGAACAAAACGAAGCCTACACCCGGCCGGACAATCGATTCTATATAATGCATGTGGGATTCGATTGTGCGATGCTTCTCGTTCGATATCGTTTTTGCCACTATCCCCTTTTGTCGATATGTATGTAGACACACATATAGGTGCTACATTATGTTGTAACGTTTTTTTTTTTTAAAGTGGTTCGTGAACTGACGAGTTTTAAAATTCGATGGGTATTTTTATATGTTTTCTAATGTAAAAATATGAAGAAAGCCAGAGCCGCAAATCCTAAGAATCGTATACGCTATTAAAACCAAATTTACAAATATCAGGCTTTACTTTAAACGCTTGTAATTTCTAAACTATCGAATATCAACATTCGAATCAAAGTTTATTGAAAAGCTGAGATAAAAGAGATATAATTTAAAAAATATATACGCTCAAATCCGTTAGAATGGAGCAAAGTTATAGCTGAATTAAGAATTTGAAGAAATTAATTTAACTTAAAAAATCAATAAAAGCTGCAGTGCCCAATTTTCGTTAAGTGAAGCCTTTTTTTGTAAATTTTGCTTTGATGTATATCTTTTGAAAAAAACAGTTTTTAGGGTCTGCGGCTCTTTCTTCATATTTTTACATTAGAAAACATATCCTACAAGCTGGGCACAATCCGTTTCCCAAACATATGATGGTCTCCTTGTGAAAGAAATTTTGTATTAAAAATTACAAAATCAATAATAAAAATTATAATAATTTCTTTCTAGTTTTAAGAAAATCACAGTAGACTGGAAACTATTACTATAGTTTATATTACAAATTTATGAAAATTATAGTAAATATTACAAGAATTATAGTAAATTTTATTATAAACTATAGTCATTTTTACTGGAAATTATAGTAACATTTTCCTAAAACTTGTCAGTCTGAGATTTATTTAATATGACACTATTATAATTTGTAATCTAAATTTTTTCTCTGTATAATTGTATCGCAATTATGTCAGGATCTGCCCGAGTCTAAACTTTATTAAAAATTTTACGTATTTATTTATACAGACGTGTAATTTTGTCAAGAGTTTACATTTCTTAAAATATTTACGTTATACTCTAATAGTATCACAAGTTTTTTATAAATATACACTTTTAATTAACTTGACGTGGTACTCTTACACACGAAAGTATGTATAAGCAACATATATGTATATACATACGCGCATACGTGAAAACGCTGTGTATTTTTCCATTAGATATATATGAAGAAAAAAAAAACGTATTCCTATACCAAGAATTGGTTAAAAATCAAACTCGATTCTCCACTTTTCTTTTAATACCCTTTACTTATATAGGCGCGATTCTCGTATATATATATATATATATGTGTGTGTATGTATAAGTGCTCCATCGCCATCTTGTCGCTCTCGGCTCGTTTCAATATTGATATAGGAGACCAAGAGAGAGAAAGAGAGAGATACATATATGACACGGCCGTACCGATATGGAATTCACAGGTTTGACTTTCCCGGAATCGATTTCTCTCTCTTTTATATATATACTTAATACCTCTTCTTCTCCGACGTTTATATGTATATGCACCTAGACTTTCCGTATTTTTTCGTTTTCATCTAACCTTTTATAATGTGTACACACGTACACGCACCTTCGGATGGTAAAAACTTTCGCCTTGATGTGTGTATCATCGTTTTAGGTCCTACAACTTCTCGATTTAGTACATATATATATAGGTATATGTGAGCGTGTATGTGTGTACTCTATTTAAACATTGTGATTTTAAGTGTTTGAATATATAGCATTTGATGATAGACGAGATGTTCTAAAATTTCAATTATTAAATTTTGATAAGTATTTGATTCTGATGATATCATGGTTAAAGTCGGAGCCGCAAATTTTTAACGATTGCATTTTAAAAAAATTTTAGTACCACTTAATGAATTGCTTTCAGAATTACTATCGTCGATCGATTAGAAGAAACAATTTATTTATATAATTGAAGAAGAATAACATATTTTCTTAGTAAGGATCCCATACTACAATGAAAATTTATAATTTTCTTTTTCACAAAAGAAATATTTATTGACAAATTGTAATGGGTGGAAATATAATTGCAGCATTTAAAAAATAATAAACCTCGATGAAACAAACGTAATTGAAGCGATGACAAGGCAAAGAACTATAATAATTTTTAGTATAGCACCGCATTTTTGCATATGCATTACAATATTACCATGGAATATTCTAGTATTTTTAAATTAAATGAACTCTCTGAAAGAAATTCCGAGTACACTATAATAAAAGAATTTGCGGTCACACGTATCACGCTCACTATACACCTTTAACTATTTTTTTTCTTTCATTTCCATTTTCTTAACAAGGCGATGTAACGGTCTTTTTACGTAATCGAATGTTGATTGTGACAAATAGATGACGTATTTACATAGATTGTTAACCATTTCCAATTAAATATATGGGTGGGAGAATGCAAATTATTGATGACGAATAAACAAAATAATACACATTTTGCCAAATTCAATATTAAAAATCAGCATTGTTCGCGAAATTATCAACTTTACAATTAATATTGTATTTCCTTGGATTTCTCTTGTACGACAAACGTGTCGAAAGTGTAGACATACATTTAAACAAAACTCACGGTAAATCATAAAATTACTCGAGAAAGAAAGATTTACGAGTTATCGAGTATATTGAAGGCGCCTCTTTGCTCGAAAAGTTGTACTTCCTTGATTTTTAGTGTAAACATTACACGCGTGAATATATATCCAATGATCTTTTATGCGAGATTATCCGTCACCCGTGGGAACTCGTATAAAAAAAGTGTATACACACACACACACACACGCGCGGACGCACGCACGCACACGTACACGTACACGCGTAGATGCCAGAGTTCTCTCTCGTCTTATTTCGATGGAAGGATGTTTAACGTGCCGCGCCTAAACCGCGCCTCGAAAAAAATCATTTTTTCTTCGTGTATACGTACACACACACACGTATATACACATTTATATATCTATATACGCGTGTAAGTCCGTAGTCAGGTCTTCTTAACGGGTATGTACCAGACTCTGCGGCTCGTTCTTCTTCGTTTGTATTTCGCGCTCGTGGATCCAACTGTACGGCTATAACTCGTTATTAGCCACGAAAGATAAAGGAATTTTAATGGGTTTCATGTGCGGCTCGCCGAAAATCAATAAAATCGAATACGATGACAATGCCATGTTTACGTACGTAGATAAAGTATGTGGAAGTGATTTTTTTTTTTGGTTTTAAGTTTTTTTTTGTTACCGGGATTTTTTATTGTTTTATTCATCATTTTTTTTACAGTGTATCCGGCGTACGCACAGTAGTTATCGTAATCCAAGGTTATACGTGCATTAATGATCATTAATGCGGGATGTGATTATATATATTTTGGATGACGATTTAAATGCATAAATCTTTCAATCTATTCGTGGATTTCGTAGATTCTCATCAGGCATTATTTTTTGTTGAAAAATTACACTGAATACTAACACATTGTATTATTAGAAATATATGTATAATTACTTAAACTGTTTATTTTTTCGTTTGTTTTTAGCCACTATAAAAATTTTATAGTACTTTCGAACACGTAAATTTATAATTGAAAGCATAAAATAAATGTATATTGAATCTTTTTCTTTATTGTCCACAACCAAACACAGTGACTGTATGAAGATTGAGAAGTTAATAATTAATAATTTGTTTATTATGCCTTTATGCAGTTTTAATGATTTATTTTTGTTTGCCTATTTACTGCGCAGCGGCACTTCAACCTATTATATCAAATCAATTGAACATGTATAACACC